>PTEX01000088.1:102237-123848 GCA_003342815.1 Eudromia elegans | reverse complement strand
AAAAAAAAAAAAAAAAAAAAAAAAAAAAACACACTTTCTCAAGTTCCTGTGGAACTTTTGGTTCCACAAGCTACTAAAGAAATCAGGCATAACAAGCAAACCAGTTCCAACTCTTTTTGAGCTGATAACACGAATGATTTAAAAGCTTTTAAAATCATTTAGGTCATAAAAATCCATCAAGAAATTTATCTCCTGTGAACTTGAAATTTCTAATACAGAATTTAAGGCTTAGTATAAGCCACCCAAGATGACAAGAAAATCCCTCCAATTTCATGAGAAGCACAACTGAAAACAGAAGAGAAGTGGAATTCTAAATGAATACTTGACTTCGTAAGCACAGTATGTATTTGTTCTGTGCTGCCAAATATCAACTATATGACAACTACCCAGTTTGTGATCAGCCTTTACAGATATGATTTTCATTTCACTGTTTAAATGCACGATATTGTTATATCACTGACACAATATAGTGTGCTATATTTTAGTACTGAAGAGGAAAATGAAGAGTGGAACCAATGAAAGAAAATCCTAATTTAGAGAGTCCTTGACAGGCAAGATTCAGACCAGGGGCATGATTAACATGTCAAGAGTAAAATGTCAGTGACTACAACTCCCATGCCGAGTTCAGTCACATGAGTGAGAACCATGTATTATTAAACAGGAAGGCAGAATACTCACTTCATCCCATTTGAGGAATTGTTCATATTTTTACAACATATTACAAAAATTCTCCCCTAAAAGTTGGATTAAATTATGGAAATCCTCTTTAGGTATTACATCAGATAGAACAGCTAGATATGTTGCTACCAGGAAGTACACTAGAACAACGAGAATGAAATCATGCACACCAAAGCAATAACCTTTGCATTTACCATTCAGTTTCAGATTAAGGGACTACTGCTCTTTCTGAGAAACTCAAATCACATTAAAAGGTAGAGTTCTTCATTCCGCATAGCAAATTTGCGGAAAATGCATGACCTTCCTTTTTCCTCTCCAGACTTTCTCTCCAAGGAAAGCATTACTTTGAGACAAAAAAAAAAAGCTTTTTTTACACATCTTCTCAGCACTTTTCTACCAGCTTTCTCCAGGCAATATAAAACTTAGCTTCAGCATTTTCTGTCTACATTAAAGGATAAAATCCTGACAAGCACATACATCTTGTGTTCGAACATGTTGTGTATTTAGGTTTCCACGTTATCACATTTTCCAAATGCAACAAGAATAAAATCAAATGCATGTTTATAACCTTGTGAAAGAGTCGGGGTGGAGTAGGGGGAGGGAAGGCATCAACAACTTTTTCACTGACCTATCTCTTCTTTTCTACAAGTTTATGTGCTCCACAGTATTAAAATCCAAGCATGGAAAAGATGTTGCCTATCCAAGAACCTTTTATAAATTTTCCTTATACAATGTTCCAACTAGGACTAATTCTTGAGTAACTGTAAAGTTACAGAGGCTGATAATGAACCTAGCATTCCTCATCCAATAAGTTCTCCTGGATAGCACAGCATTTAGTCATTCTAACAAACTCTTAGTGCACATAATCTACATGAAAAGCAACTTCTTTTGAAACAAATGCTTTTGATGTTACCTAAATGCTGGCTATTTTTACTATTAAATTAGTAAGCAACAACTTAAGTATACTTCAGCCATGCTTAATTCATGCGTAATTCATCTTGCTTCCAGATTAGATATTTGAGCTTTTAAACGCTTTTGGCTAGATTGTTTTTAGGTTAAATATAATTTTTTTCCACATCTTCATCCAAATGTTTGGAATGCTACAAACACAGCTCATAATTTGGAAAATTACAGTTTCATAGAAACTTTATGACACCTCATTTCACATACACTCTTGAACCATAGATGAACTGCCATTCCTACTGAAAAAGGAGGCTGAATACTCTCAGGTTTAATTCCATTACAAACAGATTTTWCTTTTTTTTTTTTTTTTTTAATAATGGTTTTAACACTTTTCTGAAATACTTCTCATTGCAGCAGTAACTTCTTTCTTATGGTATATCTTTTATATCTGAAACGTCCACTTAACTAGCATGTTATCAGAGTGTGGAAAAGATTTTCCTTCTTTCTGACAACCTAACAGGCAAATTCAGGGCACAGTGATGCTGAAAGATATTTTGCTAATAATAATAATTCATTTTACTTCATCATAGTAGCTTTCACTGGTAAGTATACATACAGATCCCCTCCAGTACGCAGATAACCGCACAAGATTCAAAGTTTTATGACACTGCACAACAAAAGCAGTATCACATTTTACACGTGATCTCACTACTGATCTCACTAACTCCTGCTCCACCTACAAGGCACGCTCCAACACAGAACTAAAGCTGGATACCTGACCAAACATTATGTTCCATGAAAAATTCTCTTTCCAAGGAGAGATCCAAAAAATAGACCCAACGTGACAGACTAACCAATTCCGTTTGATGGAAAGCACTAAATGGTTCAACGGAGGAAGATAAGAGAACGTAAAGGGAAAAGTGTAACAAGGGCAATAAATACCTGTTGATAGACAAGTCTCCTTAAAATGAGCATCTATTACATGTGTAGGTTTAATTACTGTATTGTATAAAATGATACTACTAATTGCTTATAGTCACATAACTTTGTGAAGAAAGGAATGCAARCACCACAAACTTACTTTTGCATTACATTCTGTAAGCTGAGCATCATACCCAGTTCACTTTTCATCTTTTCTCTGTTGGCACGGCACTCTGCCAAGTAGCGGAGAGCCTAAAAAGAGCAAGCACAGCAATTAAATACCATTTCCAGTCTGTTATCAGTCATATTAGCACAAACCTGAAAGACTTTCACTATGTCAGTTCTTGTAAAAAAGGTTAAAAGGTTACCTACTGTAAACACTAAAGGTAAACCTATTTTCATAAACATACATAAATACATCAAAAGTTGATGATATCTAATATAAGAGACAAAGTTGAGAGACTGAGTTTGTTTAGACAGGCTAATGGAGTGTAAGGGATGATCAAGTAGCCTACAGCTACTTAAAAGAGCCTTTACAAAGATGACAAAGTCAAGTTTTCCTAAAAAGCAATAGAAAATGTCACAAGGATGAAGAGCCACAAATTGCAGCTTGGGAAGTTCAGGACAGACATTAGGAAAGAACTTTTTCTGCTATGGAGGTAATGCAGCACTAGAGTAGATGACCTAACAAGATTCTGCAATCCTGTTAGTTCCATTATTGCAGACACTTTTAAGTTTTCAAGGCTTACTAAGGCACTGCTGACTCAATCTAGTTTTGGCAACAGCCTCACTTCCATTAGGCAGTCGGACTAAACGACCAGACGAAAGTCCCCTCCAACTAGCATTTCTGTGATCCAAAATAATTCTTTATACATTATGCTTCTAGCGTAAGTTCCCTCAATTCTATGAGCTCTTCTAGGACGAGAAATACACACACAAATTACTACTGTCCACAGAAGAAGAGGGTTACCGGAACTTTTAAAGACTAACTGAAATACTAGAATAATTGAAAGAGAAACAAGTTTACAAAGTTTAAAATACCTACAACACTCGTATTATTCATCACTGAATACAAGTGAAAGAAAGAACATCAGCAGCAAATTACCTGCATAAAACTTTGTYCGAAAAACCCTCAGTGATTACCTACCATTAGAGACATTCTTATTATTATGAAAAGTATGGACACCACCAAAAGAAGGGTGTCTGGACTAAATACGTATTTCAAATCAAAATCGTTTTTGCCATCTAATGTAATTGCAATAATGATAATCTGTACACTTTCAAGGAAAGATTAAAGAAGCATTGCACTGAATATTCTGACTATACTCTATCATGGACCAGAGACCACAGGGAAAGGAAATCCACATCTCAAATGAAAAGGACCAGCTCAGTATCTTCTGAAATCAAAAACTCCTAGATTATTTTAGGAAAACTAGAGCAATGTAGAAGGATGATAGGAAGGTTAATAAAAAGAAATCTTGAGGCCGAGAAGCTGAAATAATTAAAATGCATTTTCCCACATGGCCTTTTCCTAAGTTTTCCTTCATAAAGTTGCATAGTGACATATGTCCCTCATTCTTCACAATTCCTAAACTTCAGATGCAAAAGCAAATTCCAATTAAATTTATTTTTAATTATCTAGGAAACACCACATAACAGAAAAAGCCATGACAATTTGGCCATGACTAGGATGGTTAAAGAAGTATACATTCAGAAGCATTTTACATCTAACATTTTAATGTCTCAGGTAACACAAAGCGGAGAGGTTGGGGTAGCACTACACTTATGTGATAACTAACACTGTTTATTTGTCTTTCACTGCAGACTTTTCCGCATAACTTCACACTCCTGATCCCAGTCAGCAACTGTGTTAGAATCAGAATCATTATGGTTGGGAAAGACCTTCAAGATCATCAAGTCCAACYACAAAATTCACATGACCCTTCTAGCATAACAGTCTTCCAGATAAAATTTCTTTTCATGAGATATCTCTTTATTCTCAGTGTAGACAGACAAATTTTCAAATTTTTTGCCTTTTCTCAGAATCATAGAATCACACAATCATTTAAGTTGGACCTTTTACATATCATCTAGTTCAACATCCCCCCCTGCACACACAGGGTCACCTAGAGCACGTGACACAGCACAAGGAACATCCAAATGTGTATTTTGCATTATACTTCAATCACGTAGGTACAAAACCTACAGTACACAAAATCAATGGGTTATGCAATAGGTTTTGCGGCAACAGGGCTTAGAAGTGCACTCACTCCTAAATAATGCCAGGATAGGCACTCTGCTCACTGCCTCCTTTAAGAAGAATGTGTCCCTTAATCCCTTCAAAGATAGAGAAATAGTTACCTCTTTTTCTTTCTAAATCATCTCAAGCACATTTTAGGTAAAATTCAATACTATTTCCCCACTCCTTGAGAAACTCTGGGTATTGTCTGTCTTAATGACACTTCAGTTATGAGTACTGTTATTCCCTGATGACCTGATGAGGATCGATATTGATCCTTCTGGTTTATAATGTCTTGCATGTACTTATTTTCTTAAATAACATATCTGCTTGTACTCAGAAATTATCAAGAGTATTGAAATAGTTCCACACTGAGAAAGTTTTCTCAATGAGTAAAGACATTTGCACTATTTCTATTATTCTCTAATCTGGCAGTTTAATAACAATGTAACTTTTGAACAAATTTAAAAAAAAAAAAAAAAAACAAACAAAAAACAACATACCACTCTGAACAGCGTCCTGAGTGACAAAGAAGAGTTCCCCCCCCACGCACATGTGTGGTTTATAAATCCTTTACACACATACGTGGTTTTCACTAAAACAGGACCAACTACAAGGTTTTGAGCACAATGTAAGTGACCTGACCTTCAGAAGGTCTTATTCCCCCACCACCCCAGGGCAGATTTAGGAAATTTAGTCTGAACTTCTGAAAAAGTCAGATTATTTACAATTGTGAACTGAAGTCCGGTGAAGTCATAAAAACGGAAGACTATCACAGCATCTGTCTCCGCTTCTATTTAACCAAATAGATAGCTACACTAGCTTTAAGTTCACAAGAATAATCATATTTGACATCGTAACTCACAAGAGCATCTCCGCACTCAAATATAAACATACAGTTGTGATTTGTAACAACAAATGACATCTTTAGTGTCTTACAACAGAAATGTTCAAGTGACTTCCGCATTTCATGGTCTTATTTTTGAAAACCTTTGTCCAACTTTAAGAAACACTTGTCTGGTTTACTTCTGATTTACATATTTAAAGTATTCAAAGGTTTTTAACATTTTGAATCTATCACAAAGGATACAGAGAATCGAAATAGGAGAAGCAAATATGTCACTTTCTGGTCCTTTCTTCAATCGATCAAAAACTGGATGTAGGCAGAAAGAAAGTCTACCTAAAGAATCCTACAGCAAGTAAGAAGTGTTAAGCAGGGATACAGGATGGCCTAATCACAGACAATTTATGAATTTGGCTATGGGAATCACAGAATGCTACAATAAACAAATTATTGCTTTAGCACTCTGTGCTGTAGCGTTAAGATGGTGTTTTACATTCCTTTATCAGGTACAAACTTCTCAATGGAAACTCATTCCATTTTAATGATTCCTATTTAGGTGGGAGCACCTTTTTGAACAACAGAATGGCTACAAGAAAACAAAACAAAAAAGCCACAAAATCAGAACAAAATACACCTATCAGAATAGAAAATACTAAAAGCAGTCAGATGTTAGCAAGGCTATATTAAAAAAAACCACACACAACCTGAAGTTCAAAAACTCATTAAGACAAGCCTGAGTATAAGACAAACGAATGTATTTTCACAGTAAACTGATGCACTTCTGATTGCAGTTGGGATCTGGGATACAGCAAGAACTATTTCTAACCCTAATTCTTAATCTGATYTAAATATAAGTTGTCACTAAAAGAAGTAACACAAATCTGCCTCCCATTCCCTCATAACCAGATGTTCTGACCCTTGCCACTTTACGTAATGTCCAGAACCGTTTAATCTCACGAACTGGATTTGCCCTCATTTATCCAGCAAAATTGATTGTTTTAATATGGGTTTAATTTTTATAGCGTAATCACAGAGCAATTCAGTCTCAGTGAGGCAGACAGCAGCCTCTCAGCCTCCCTGACCTTCCCCCCAAAAAGAGGAACAAAAAGATGATAATGACCAGACAAGATCCTCTTTTAATGGCACAATCTAAGGAAGCTGCACTGAAAAAGAAGGGAATGTGACACATTCCAAAAACATCTGCACAAAACTCTTTCAGTAACAACAAAGACAGTATGTGGAACACTGGAGTCCAGTAAAATATTACAGAATGGCTAACTTGACCACTGAAAAGGAACAGGTATCCTGGATTATAAGATCTCTTTCCCTAAACCAAGAAGGGTATGAGAGAAACTGGGGCAAAACCATGCACTAAGATCCTTATTGTGAAAGTAAAGCAAAGGAAAAAAAAAAAAAAGAATTGTCATTTAGATGAGTCTTGTGTGTGTATTAAGAATAACGCAAAGTGGTTTTAAAAGACAAACTCCTTGCTATCGCTTTAGTTTCACATTGTTGAGAAATTAATACTGGTATAAAAGTGAAAAAAAGAATATCAAGTAAATAGATATAATAACTTGAAATTTTACTAGGAGAATGCAATTAAAATTTTATTGAAAAATATGTTTTTTATTTGCCCTTTTCATAAGCATGAGATATTTGGAATAGGTTGTCCTGACAGATAATGGAATTTTGGGCCTTCAAGGTGCTCAGGACTCCGTCGCACACAGTCCTGACCTGGTAAGATCTGCTCAGAGCAGGGAATCAGACCAGACCTCTGGAGGCCCATTCCAACTTAGAGTACGCTACAATGTTATGACGTTTTCAGCATATGAAAGTCAAGTGACTGCATTCATTGGCCAAGCTCCATGGCCGTGATCTTAAGGAAACCATTTAAGAGGGCTTAATTGCCTTCATGTTAAAAGTGAAATGGCTGTATAAAAATTAACAGATAATAATCTATTAAGTAATTGATTTAAAAGTAGCTTAATCTCTTCCAACAGCTAAGAATACTCCAGGAATAATGTTCCAAATAGCTTTTGAAATGTGTGTTTTAAAAAGCTGCACAGAGAATATCAACTTAACACAGAAGTACATTTTAACCTTTACCTGCTTAAAGCTAATAAGAAAGCACTCGATGGAGATACAAAATTTACTTCCAGAGTACTTACTAGTAAAGCTGAATGGACAACCGGAGGGTTAGGATGGTCCAAAAAGAGAATGAGCCCGGGCAGACAGCCCTGATCCTGAACGATGGCCCGTCTATTCAGCGGGTCGGCTGCCAGGTCGCGCAGCTGGTTAACGACGGAGAGGGCGTCGGGCTCCTCGCTCATCGTGGAATTCATTGTGGCTGCACCACACACATAAAATACCTGCTGAAGAAGTCTGTGTTACTGACATCACAGTACTGGACAGCGATTAAGCCACTGACCGGACAGCAAATACAGATGCCCCGATTTGTCACAGGTATCAAAATACATGGAATTCATAAAGATATGGATATCAGAAAAAATAAAACTGGAAATCTAAACTTCCTATCCGGACACCACATAGGTTTGATTACTAATATTCTGACTTGTTTCCTCTATGTAGTTTTAGATCCTTTAGAAGCTACACAGTTTTATATCTTATAGATTCTACAGCCTTTATGGGAGTATATTTTTAAATACTGCTGACAAAGATTCGCAAGAAACAATTTTCTCTTAACTAGGCAAACTGTAAGGGTAAAAATACTGTTTTCTATAAATATGGGCAAAATTCAGAGCATATATTTTCATAAGGCCTTTAGGAGCAACCTTAATTTCACCCAAAAATGACACAGAAAAGCAAGCTGAAGATTGCTGCAAGAAGAACACTATGGTGAGCACTACATTCTACTCCTGAACTAAATAATAATCAACTAAAGCAATGCAAAATCCATTGAAATGCAGAAAATAATAACACATCTCTATACCCTTTTCCCATAACTTCTCACTAGGCCCTTCACAAGAAGTGACTCTAACCAGTGTCCAAGCAACAGGATCAGTTTCAAACGAGATTAGCTTGATAGTGTCAGATTCCAGAGCTTTTTAAAGACTACTTATCAAGCAACAGAAGCACAAATTTACTCCACCAGGAAGGTATGACASCTCAGCGCAAAGAATTATTTTGCTTCAAAAGGCTGATTTTGCCTCTGAAACTACTAAATGCAAACTGGGATCCCAGTATTGCTCATACCAACTGATGCAAGTACCATTTTTAAAAGCACAGAAGTATGAATAAAGCTTCATCATTAGCTTGCCCTCTTTTATTTCCTGTAACATAATATAATTTTTTTWWAAAAAAACAAATACTGTTATTTTAACACCAGCCCTTTAATAAAGAAGTATTATTCAAACATTGTGTTGTTTTCCTACTGAAGAAAGGACTCTCAAGAAGATTAATCAGAGTCATCAAAAACATTAAACAGACATCTACAAACTAACAGTTTGATTAAAATAATCTCTACAGGTTTGACATTTTCACAGAAAAAAATTTAAAGAGGCCCCTAATCTCCACACCTCTGTTATTTTCTTCGCAAAACCCCCAACATGAAAAGCAGATGTTAATGAGCCATCTCTGGGTTATTTTTCTCGACTACCACAAGTTTTACAAGATCAACAGGCAGCTGCGGCCTCATTCAGTAACCAGCACTTCCTATTTTCAGGGTGGATGTTTCTCTATCCCTTAAGCGCTCCCACACAGTTATATGTTGCTATTTCCATTTCATAGCTGATGAAAGCAGAGGGCAGGTTACGCGTTTCCTCTAAAGCTGAATAAGCAGGTCGCAGAGCTAAAGGTAAACGAAGCCTCTGCCTCGCGGCCCGGGGCGGCAGCTGCTCCTCACGCCCCCGCCCGCCGCCACTCTCCCGCAGGGCCCCCCGGAGGAGCACGGAGCCCCGTCTCGCCCAGCCTCCCCYCGCCGCGGCCCCTCAGAGCCGCCTCTCTCCCACCCTCGGAGGGTTTTACGAGGTTACGCAGAGCCCGCGGGGCCCACACCGCCGCGGCGCGGCCCGGGGCCCCTCGGATCCCGCTCGGGGGGCCGGGCCGGGCTGGGCGCGCGCAGGCGCCGTACCGCGGCGGGCGGGGGCTCTCGGCGCGCGCCTCACGCCGCCATGTCCCGCGGCGCGGCCCGGGCGGAGGCGTCGGGCAACCCCGCTCACGCTCTGCCCGCCAGAACCCGCTCCGAGCCGCCACCTCCGGCCGCCGCGCACGCCCATTGGCGGCAGAGCAGGTGGCGCTCTCGGCCACTCGCGGCGCGCCTTGCTGACGACGCGGTGTGATTGGCTGCCGCCCCCCGCGCGCGGCACGCCGGGAGCTGTAGTCCAGGCAGCGCGCTCCCATTACGGGCTGCGAAACGCGCGTTTTTCCCGTACACGACCGCGGTGACGTCACCGCCCACGGCAGCCACTGAGATTCCSGCGCATGCGTCATCGCCACGGGCCCAGCGCCGCGACCAATGGKACCGCGCCGGGCCGGGGTGGGGCGTCACGTGACGCGGGCACACGGCTGGCCTCCGCACCGCGGGCTGCCGGGTAGGTCACCCAACTGCCGCCTGCCGAGGGCCCGCCCCCCGCGCGCGCCGCGCCTATTGGCAGCGGCAGCGCCGGGGTGGTTGTTGATTGGTTGGCGTGGGAGTGGGCGGGGAGCCGGCTGTGAGAGCGAGGCGGCGGCGGCCGCGCGGCGGGTGAGGTCATGGCGGGTTCTGTGGCGCCCACCGGGGGGCCTCCTCGCGCTGCGGGGCTGCGGCGGCAGCTGCGGGCCCCTCCAGAGGGGCTGCAGGAGTCCCGGGGGGCGCGCGGCGCTGCGCGGCAGAGCCCTGCGGAGGTGCCGGGGTTCGGCCGCTGTCGCTTTTGCCCTTCACCGCGCAGGGGTTTGCACGGCTCCGAGGAGGGTTTCGAGGAGGCCTCGCCGGGAGCCGCGTCGCGGGAGCCGCGCTCGGGGCGGTGCTGCGGGCCCGGCGCCGCGCCTCGCGTAGCGTAGCGGGCGGTCGCCTTCCGGGACCTCCGTGCCGCAGCCTCCGCGGCGCCGCTTCGGGGGTACCGCGCCGCCCTCGCGGGCGGGCTGCGGCTGCCTCGGAGCCGGGGCTGATGGGGAGCAGATCTACAGGAGCTGCCCCTCATGCACACTGCGGCTAGGTGGAAGAGGGAGCCGGGTTTGTCCGCATTGGCTCTGCATCTGGTCAGCGTCCAGCTGCCTCATGCAGGAGCTGGAAGTCGCTGTTCAGGCTTTGGGAGAGAAGTAGAGATTGTTTTAAATGTCTTTTCAGAAATGTTTTTGTTCAAAGAGCAGAGTGCCATGTGTATATACCTGATGTGATCTTTGTTGAGCAAAGAGTTTTGGTTAAGCTGTTGCTCAATGTGACCAGATGCAGAGACAACGCGGACAAACCCGACTCTTAACTGGCAAGATGTGGTTAACGAGTTGCGTTTGCACTTGTTAGTGCCTATGACCTGGCTATACTTTTAAGAAAGTGTTAAAAACTGACATTGAAATTATCTCTTATTTTTAGTACTTGCTTTCAGCTTCACACTGAAAGTAGCTTAGCTGCAGCCCTAGCTGTTCCTGTAGCATTCCCTGGTTTTTACCTGTTTTAGTGTTATTTTTCTGGACAGTTGTCCCTCAGGCTAGTAGGACACCTGATCATTTGCAGCTTCCAAGCCAAAAAGCTGTTTTCTGGATAGTGCTGTGAGATCTCTGCCAAATGGGCATGTTGCTTATAAGTGTAGTAGACCTTATAAAAAAATAATTGTAGTCCTTGAGCAGAAGCTTCTTGCCTGCTTGGTTTGCTGCTGCTCTGGTAATTTGCTGTTGACTTTTATCTTTATTATTTTGTTAATGCATTTCCTTATGGATGTAATGTCCTTAGATGAGCTTTTGTATGTAGCACTCACCTGAGAGCCTGGCTAAGGCTTCTGTTTCATATTTACTGACTAGAATACTTCCTGTGTCTACTCTCCAAAGCCTTTATAATTATTTCATTAGCATTTTATAATTTATAAGTGGTATTACCTGTCAGCTTTTGTGGAGTGATACCCAATATGAAAGTGTTGAATAACACCTGCAAAGGTGGCTGTGGAAAATGGGAGCAAAAGAGAGATCAAGGAACTGAAGGGGGAACTACAAGACTGAAAAATGCAGAAATTTTAATTTTGTCGTTTAATTTCTTAATTAAGGTAAACTATAAATAAAGCAAGCATCAACTTTTGAAATGCATTTTTATTCCAGAGTAGTAAATAACAAATATTTAATTCCCGCTTCTGAAATTGGCTTCTACACAAAGCAGGAGGAGAGGGGAGGAAAATTTGTTTTCAATCTTGCTGTCCATTAGTTTTGTTTGGAGTGAACCCTTTGTGGTCTTGGCACACAGAATGATTGTGAAATAATTGAGATTTATGAAGCAACCTGTAGTGCAACCTGTAGTCTGGGAGAAGTGACTATCGAGTTTGTCTGGGGATAATTCTGGGAAACTAATAGGCCTGGTAAAATCATTAACGTGTTAGACACATTCTCCCTTGAGATGTCCGTTTAGATGACAATTTAGCTAGAGGTTAAATAACAAGTTAAAACTGTCTTAAGTGTCTGTAGAGYTGAGCTGTTTTTGCCAAGTTTCCATCAGAAGTAGCTTATTACTTACTTATTGTTACCGAAGGAACTTGTAAGCTGTTAAAACCTGTGCTTGTAATGGAACTGTGATCATTGAACTGTACTGCTTGGGAACACTTTCATACTGGGTAACTCTTCCATCTCCTGACTCTTACACTTCCTAAGTGTCAGTGTCTTCCAGTTACATGGCTTTAGCATCCTTATGTAGTGGCTTTGCAAGACTGTTGTTCATRCCACAGATTTGTTATWCAGGTTTGTTTCTAGCTGATATGAACCTAAATATGTGGCTTCCTTTTTGGTTTTGATAGCACAGGTTTCTTAATGTTATCCAAGTTATGGCCAATATAAAGCTTTTATTTTTAATTGTCATTTATATAAATAGACACAATCTGAAATCTGGCCAGCTTCATAAATCACATGAATATATTCAGGTCCCACGTCTTCGCTGTTTCCTGTTATTTTCTTGCATTAGTCATTCTTTCCATGTTTCCTTTCTCTCCTCAGTTGTGGGAAAATGGAGGAAACGAAGCTGTCAGAGAATGTGGATGAAGAGAAATGATCTGTTTTCTGTAGTTTGGTGCATACAAAAGAGTTTTAGCCAAGGGCATGGCCCTTTAATCTTGGTGCCAGTCCCCAGCTGCAGGTGCTCTGCTTGCTTACAGTTGCTGAAGACCATCATCCGCTCAAGCTCAGGTTAGCAGTTGTATCCATAGCTCTTTCAGCATTAGTTTTGCAACAGCTCTGATTCTTACAAATGATCATACTAAAAAAAATACAGCCCGTACTCAATAAACATCTACACTTTGCAGGGCTAGGAACTGTTGGCTTTGAAAATGTCTTGTTTTCAGCAACTGTTTCTAAAGCTTGTTTATGGAATGCATGTGCCAGTTTAGTCCTGGATATGTTTCAGGCTTCTAAAATGCTTGCATTTCTCTTTTCAGGACTATGGAACCTCTGCAGCCCTGTAGGTCTAGAAGGCTTAAATCCAAGTTGGAAAAGGCCTTTTTCCATTCCAGATGATTTACTGGATTAAACGCTTAATTAGGATGGCATTTGAACAAGTTGGATTGAACATGGACTCGGTAAGTGTTTCGGAATTGTCTACTTTATTACTCTCTTTTATCTTTTTCCAGTAAGTCAGGTATGGGAAGCACTTGATACATTTCAGTTTGTGCTCATCTGTTTTAGCGGAAGACTTTTAATACTGTGTTTGTAAAGTGCTGAATAAGTATGACATTCACTGCCTGGACACTGAAGCATGTGTATAGTTCAGTGTAAATTGTGCTTTCGTGTTGGAAAAAATAAACCTTTCAACAGATTTTTGACAGTGATATGAATTCTTAAATATTCTTACTTTGATCTAGTCTTGAGGTTATGAAAAGCCCTGTGAAACTGAGATGATGCTATTTGGGCAACATTTACCTCTTTTTCTGGAAGCRGTTGGTACATGAGGGTACAATGTCCATGCAGATTAGTGGGGAAACAGAGGAATGTATGTGCTGAGGTCTCCCCTTGTAGAAAGGCTTGCATGTTTTCTTCCAGTGCTTGGCAGAGAGAGAGAGAGAAAGATCCACTGCAAAGTAACTGCTGTGTCACTGGGTCCTTCAGACAGCTATTTTTAGCAAAAGTATTGACCTCAGTGCAGTAATCTCTACAAGATGTCAGTGAAGTCTAATGTTTTAATAATCWTTTCTGAATATGAACTGTTGTACCGAAGAGCAAAGTACTGATGCAATCAGGGTGTATGACTAAAATATTTTGCAGACTTGCTCTGCCAGTGCTTCAAGTCAACAAGGAGTTATGTGAGCACGGGTAGAGCTGGGACTCCTTAGCTTAGTAATGCGATGCCTTCATTTCCATACCTTCTGGCATAGCTTGCATGCAGTTTTCTGAAGATACTCTCTAGGCATATCCTGAATTAACAAAAGTAGCCAGTTCTAAGTTCTGGTGCACTGAACCACTGTGTGTTAAACAACCTCGATAGCATCTGGGCACCAAAAGTATTTGAGGATTCAGGATTCATGTGAACAGTCTGTAATCAAGTGTAACCAATTGTTTGAAGTGCAATGCACTTATGTTGTGAAGTGCACTGCACTTGTGTTGATCACACACCCTGTAGTCGACACTCTCCTGCTGTAGTGGAAATACTTATGTAAYTTAGCAGGCCTTCCCTTGAGTAATTTTTTTTTTCAAAGCGACATCACTTTTTCCACTGTTTTCAACTATTTTGCTTCTAACACCAGAGTCTGTTGTAAATAATGACACTCTTACRGTGGTACCATGTGCCAGTGATTCTTTCTTGAGGACTACTGACTTATACATTTTGTTCAGACATAGAGAAGTAATAATATATTCATAAATGTGTCCATCCTGTAGTACCAACAGAATACTTTAACTTTGTAGAATTTGCATTTAAAGCCAGCTGCATGTTAGTCATGAGAGGATGCACAGTTCCTAAAATGGACAAATGGAGTCTGAGTGGAGGACTTGCAAAGAGGCAGCTGTGGACATCCAGTGTAGAATATGTCCAGTGCACATTTATTTTGTCAAAATGTATACATTCCTTTAAAGTCAGATGAAGGAAAAATAGTTGAGTATAGAAACAAACAGGATGCTCACATGAAGTTTCTGAGCTAATACAAGAAGATTGGCATCTCATCCCAGATTGTATCAAAATACAAGAATAGTGGTCTTTGCTTACCATATTAAAACATTATTTAGCAATGGTTTTTTTGAGTTCCCTTCAGTTACGTTACACTAATTACACAAGAATATAGCTATTACCCGTGAGGGTTTCTTTGGCATTAATAGCTTGGACCTGTTCTAGCTTTTCTGTTGGGCAACCTTCTAACAGGATGTTGAGTTTGCTTGAAGCTATGAACTGCTAAAAACTAGGTCTGAGTAGTAGTCAATTTCCAGTCATAAGTAAACATTATCCTTTTTTAGTTACCAGTATTCTGTTTATTAAACAAGTGCTCTGTTAATTGTGCTGTAGTCTTCCTTTCATTCTTCTTTTGTTTGCTTGTTTGTTTTTGTTTCTTTCTCTAGGAATTGTTCTTCTTGCCTTTCTCTGCTGAAGTGCTTATACTGCTCTTTTTTTAGCTTTTAATCTATCTCTTTTCCTAGTGTTATGCCAGGATTAAAGTCTTATTTTACTCCATACAGTTACAATAAATAGTAGAGCAATCAAAAGAAGATACAACAAAAGAAGGCACATCTAATTCCCCTTGAAAAAAGAAGTATAACTTTTAGCTGAAGTGTAATTTGGAAGGATAAGGAAAAATTCATCCTCAAGTATACAGTAAATACATTAAATACAAAATAAAAAGCCTAACAGGTGATGATTTTTTTTCTTTTCCTTCTAGGTACTTTGGTCAAGCAAGCCTTACGGTTCATCTCGAAGTATTGTAAGAAAAATTGGCAGTAACCTCTCTCTCATTCAGTGTCCCAGAGTTCAGTTCCAGGTAGGTCTTCTCAATGGTTCGGAATACATATTTCASTACACTGATTAATGGGAGTTGATTTTGCATCAAAAGGCTTTAAGCAAATCAGTAGTACATTTAAAAAGATTGATTAGAGGGTYCTTAAAAGCAGAATATGATCAACTTGGCACATAAGAAAAGTTCTTTTCAGTTTGTATTTTATGCACATCTGCATTCTTCAGCTTCAGTACTGCCTGAAACCCCAATCGTAKTTGCTACCGTGTACATAATGAAACTTGAAAAAAAGTTTTATTCTAAAGAAATTAACTTCTAAAATGACATAGTAAAATATTAAAAAGTTATACCAGGAAAAAAAATCCTGCTCTTAAAAAAGAGAAACGTCTGAAATGCATTTTTTAAAACCAGTACTTATAAATTAGGCTTAAGAAGCATGTAAGGGTGAACAGTGTTACTTAAAAATCTTTGGGAAAATAGGCAACTTTATCTAAAAGCAAAAATTATTTAAAAGATAACATGAGTTCCCTCTTCCCCCTTTTTTTTTAAATGTACAAGGCTAGCCCTGTGTAGGTGAAAGGGRAATATCAGTTCTGCAACTTTCTTCCAACTTGTTTCCTTCTAGCTTGGACYGCATGTAGTGGGAGGGTAAAGAGTGAGAGCACAAAGATTTAAGGAGGAGGAAAATCCTTGTTCTTCATAACAAGTCTTTCAGGAACAGATGGGCATRTGGAAACTGTTACACATGCCATC
Organism: Eudromia elegans; assembly: GCA_003342815.1. Lineage (NCBI taxonomy): Eukaryota > Metazoa > Chordata > Aves > Tinamiformes > Tinamidae > Eudromia > Eudromia elegans. The sequence continues at coordinate 107,452 of PTEX01000088.1, read as the reverse complement.
TTCAGCTCTGTGTATGCTGGGAATGGGGGGTAGAGAAATGGAGAAAATAATATTTGAAATTCAAGCTGAGAGGAGTACTTGTTGGTTAAGCAAAGGAGGAGAGCATAAAGTAAAACAGTGGGAATCGTTTTTCTGTCCGTACTAAGATATGTTAATTTGTACATAGGTAGAATTTTCATTGTTTCAATTTATCTTTTTAGACCATGCAAAATGTATAAACAATTGGATTTGAGACTAGAGCAGTTCAGATGAGTGTCGATGCCTTTTTGGCGTGGTAGTAAAAGTTCCTGAGAGAATCACTGAGAGTCCAGCAGCATCTTTCACTGGTAGCAACTTTGCAAAACTTAAATACAGAGATGGGAGAGGAAAGAAGGCAGACAATGTATGCAGGAGAAGGTGGAAATGAAAGGACTGAGCTTAAACTTTTGGATGTATATTAGTGGTAGTTATACTAAGAGCATGACTACATTTGCCTTGTATTTGAAAGAAAGTYAGGTCCTCCTGTGATGTGTCTGATTTCCCTACTGTAAAGACCATACAAGGAAGATGATGTTCATTTGCAAATAATTAGGGAAATATTGCCCTCAATAGAAAATACTGCTGGTTTATATACTTGCAGAGTGCTGTAAGATACRTTTGAGAAAGCTTTTCTTTCTCATTTAACATTAAAGATACTCAGGGAAAAACRGCTATTATGTATGTTCATTTGAATTCTGTGTTAGAACAAATACTTGCCTTTCTTCCTCCTAGAGGCACTGTCAGTTTTGCTTAGATTTTACACGCACTAAGTATAAACATTGATCTCCTATTAGGTGAAAGGAAGGGATTCTAAAAATAAAAGTACAAACTGTCATAATGGATTAAACTTGAAGTACTACAAAGTCGAGAGTTTAAACACAGTAAAGCTTTTATGATTTATGCAGACTTTGAACTTTTAATTTATGAACTGCTGAACATGAGAGAGTGTGATGCTGGTGTCTGCTTTTCATGTCTTTATCGCAGCGTTAAGATTCCATAGTGAGGTTCAGTACCGTCTTGACTSTTTTTATGCTGTTGCAGCTGACACTTTCCTATAGCTGTCTCTTCCTTTTTCTTTCTTGCCAGCTTTAGCTATAGTATGAAAGGACCATGCACTGAACCTTGCTGTAAGTCACTTTATTTAAAAAACAACCCAAAACTTACTCGCCTCATCTGAGGGTGCATGTTTATCATCAGTGTAATAACTTCATCTGAGAACACCTAACTTTTTACATGCCTTGGTTTTGTTTATGATAAATGGATAAAAGATAGTGACAACCTCTGCTACGCACTTTCTTTCTTTTCTAGCATGCTTTTATTCCAGTACTCTGAAAACAGAGGAAAAACAAGACATTCTGGGGTTTTTTGTGTGGTCTGCAGACTGCTATAGTATCTATCTGCAAGGATTTTGCCAGTCAACATTTAAATTAATTGGTAAATGCTTMTAATAATGTTCGGTAAAAAGTAGCAGAACTTGCCTTAAATACTCTATCTGGCATGAAGACATGAAAATGGTTCATAGATGCCCCTTTTAAGTTGTAGCTTTAGGTTTATGCCTGGTCTTTAGGAGGAAAAACAACAAAACCACTGAGCTTGTGACTCTGGGAAGGTTGTATTCCACTGACCCCACAGCGCTGTCTCCAGGGTGGCCCCTTCCTCTCCTGTTAGCAGTCCCGGGTGTTCCAGCTGCAGCCCCACAGTCTGCCCCTCTCCTGCTTGACCGTGCAGAGCCTGCAAGGGAGGCCAAGAGGGTCCCAAGAAACTGATTGGTATGTAGGAAACATATTAAAAAAAAAAAAAGGCTTAAAAACCCATTAAAGGCAGCTTGGGGCACCTACTTAGTTTGCAGGGGAAGGAGAAGCAAGCTGCTTTCACTGCTTGAACTCCTGCTGCTTAATAGGATTGGGGATCTTAATGTCAAAAATCACTTTGCAGCCTGACTCTTCCCAGRCTCTAGGACATTGTTCACTGTTTCAGGTGCTGGCAGAGCTGCTGTCCAGCTGCCCTCCTGCCAGGAAAGGCTGGAGCAGTAGCGTAGTYATCAGGGCTGCTCAAACATCGTCCTGCAGGCAAGCAAGAGCTTTAGTGTTGACTTACAAAATTACTTGATTTGAGTACAGCTTATCCCTTTATTTAATGTGTCTTCATTTTTTATGGTGGTAGTCCCCAATATGTCCATTGTCATCAAGAAAATCTATGTGCTCTGCAAGAAGTGGCTAACTTGTGAGGTATTTTTTATCACTGTTAGTATAAATAGTGATGTTGTGGTCATTTAATTAAAATCCAAGGAAACATTAAAAAATGAGAATTTTAACCTGCAATGTAGTATTCTCTAGACCATTTTTAAAGAGAGGCAGACTGTTTTGGTATTAGGCACAACTGTTAATGTGATCTACATATTGCCATCTGTGCTGATGCTACCTGGAAAAAACCCTGTTGTTTCCAAATGATCTTCTGGTGCCAGTAGAGGCTCCTGGGAGCTGCGGTGAAGGCTCACGCGGGAGTGCCGAGCGTGTGAGGGGCAGGTGACRGATCTCCCCTTCCAAAGCTGTTCATAAAAATTCCTGGGAAAACGAAAAAAAGAACAAAACCAAACACTACAACTTGTGCTTTCCTCATATTCATGTAGCAAAGGCTACAGCCAAAATACCTATGAATGCTCTTCTGGAACGGTTTTATCCCATCAAGACTCTAGTSTTCCCGTGCTAGCTCTGCTACAGATTTGGGCTGGCACTGCGATCTTGCAGCGGCTGCTGCGTGATACATTCCTCTCACAGAGGTCAGGTGCCTTATAGGTGAAGCTGATCCAAGTGCTAGCAGGCTGGATCCAAGCCAGCTTGGGGGCCAGTACGCAGTAGCACTGGCATCCCCTGCCAGCAGCAGGTCGCCACCAGCCTTTGCACAATTCACGTGCAAATTTGGCATGTGGGAGTAAAGGTGACACAGGCAGCAGAGGTAGCTGAACTGTTCCAGTTTCTGGAGCCTTGCTCACCTTGGGCTCCACATAACTTTAAAACTGATGCCAGTAGCATGTTGAGAAATGGTTAGTTTTTTAGACATGCAGTAAATGAGAGTATTAATGAGCTATTTATTTTTAACTATTCTTTATCCTACCTGTCATTCAAAGTCCTTGTGATTACTGAACTAGCAGCAGAACTTTTGTTTTTTCCTCTTGTAACAGACACAGCTTTATTCTTGCGCAGAAATTCTGGAAGAGAAACATCTTTCCACAAAACTTCATCCTCAATCCTTTTATCCATTRTTATGTACTAAATCAGATTGCAAGACTAGAGAAGTAATAGTAGCCCTAAAGTTTGTCATTTTCTTTTTTTTAATCTGCTTATCACCATAAACAAACACATGTTATTTGAGTTAATAAAGCTAACTTGTGGATGTTGATGTTTGCTTGTCTTCAGTGTAGCAGTTTGCATTAGACTTACAGTGTTCAGTAACTTTGTGTGGTAGTATAGGCAGTCATACACCTTGAAAACAAAAATAGCTTCTGTGAAGTGTGCAGCAGACTAGAGTGAAAATGGGCAACAATTTGTCTCTGGAATAGGTTCTGGACCAAGCCTGAAGCATTAACAAGTGTGCTAAGTCTACGAGTGTGCTTTGTGCATGTCTGTATAATGTAATGATGTAGGTGCATCCAACCTCATTAAAAATGTTAGTTGTTTGTACTACGTGAAATAACTGAGAAATGAGTTAGGAAAAATGTCTCTAAAATCTTCATTGTTATCTTTAAAATCCAGCTCACTTCTCATGCTACAGAAGGAAACAGTCCTCATCAGCTCAGAGACGATGCTGTGGCCTCCCTGGCAGATGTGGGGTGGGTTGCTGAAGAGGAGGGTGAAGTCTGCACAAGGCTCAGGTAGGCTCCTTAAATCCTAGATGTGTTTGATGTTATGAAGTGGGGGGAAAAAACTAGCTTTTTTTCCAACAAGAATCTACTGTTCTTGACACTCGATGGTGAGCCCTATGAATGATGTTTGGAGAAAGAGGGAAGACATCACACACTGGAGCGTGGSAGTGTCCGTCAGCCCTGTCCCCACAAAAATGTCCCGTGTGGAATGGCACCGCTGCTAAGGCTGATCCTTCTCCAGCCCTCTGGAGGGTTTAACTGGCATGAGCTGGAATATTGTAGGGTTTCCTAGTTAGTGTCAATGCTAGTAGTGACAATCCAATAACTGGCGTATTGTTGGTTGACGAAACACTGTTTGTAAAACAAATTTATCACAGAGGTAGTTTACTGGCTGCTTGTTTTTGTTTGCACGGAAATCTTTCTGGAGTGAATATCAGGCTATTTAGTTTAAGGGAGGCAATGGAGAGAAGAACTGTCTTGCTGGAAGGGACCCTCTGTGAAAAGATGTAGGGCTAATATTTTTGCTGAGATGTCTGCCTATGAAACAGGAGTGGGGAGGCAGATGACTATGGGATGGGACTAGAATAATCCTGTGGTGACCTTAAGACAGCTTATGGTGCAACGTTGTAGGTGAATTACTTGCACGATTGTGCCTCTGTGCATGTTTCAGTGTGTGGTTTGTTCATACACAGCATTGCCTTGGGTGTTGAACAGACACGTGAAATTTCTGCACTGTGAAAGACCATACAGATATTGCTGCTGAATTCACTGTAGAATTCAGATATTTTTAGTTTTTGATGACCATTTTACAGTCTTTCCAAATGTAGCTTGAGAGAGTGACAGGTCATTTTTCCACTAGCCCTCGTCAGAGCAGTGGTGACACTTCAAGCACTATGTTTTTCCACAGCAGTAAATCCCAATCAGGAAATTTGCTTAAAAACATTGTTACTGCTTTGAGCCAAAACAGGCTTTGCCTTCAGCTCTTCTGCTCCTTTTGAAGAGTTTCCACAAGGCAGAGTTTAGAGCAGTGACTGCTAGCTCCTTTACATCGGTGAGGAGGAGGAGGGTGATCGCCGCTCTAGAAGGTGGCCTGTCCTCACCTGCCGTTTTTCCTCTTTTCCACCTAGGTAACAGCACCTGAATCTTGATGCTTTTGATAACATGCAGATGTGCTCAATGAGATGGCTCCAAGTTAGGATGATGTTTTGTATCAGTGTTGGGAAAGGTTCAGATGTTCATCAAACACTGCACTGATGTGGGCAGGACACAGCACTTGGTCTAGCCTTAAGTCTTGGCTTCTAAAATGGAAGCTAAATAGTCAAAACAGGTCATTTT
>PTEX01000088.1:24876-102222 GCA_003342815.1 Eudromia elegans | reverse complement strand
AAAAAAAAAAAAAAAAAAAAAAAAAAAAAAATGCTGTGGAGCAAAGAAACTTCTCCTGCCTCTCAGAAGGAAGCAACTACAAATGAGCGTTTGCTCCCTATGGAGAAAAATGGTACCATTTGGGCAAACTTTTTTATTTTAAAAAGTTGTAATTCCATTTGAAATACAATTACAAATATGAGCAGAGAAATAGAAATTGGAGTAGGAGGGGGAAATGCATATCTCTGTTCTCCTAAAATCTAGCAATTAAACAAACCCTTAGCATTGCCAACTTGCCTTGTAAAAATTTGCCACCTCATGTCCCTCAGTACAAGAAATGTTGTATTTTGAAGGCAAAAAAAATGGAGTAGAATTCCAATACCTGCAAAATCCACCGTGATGCTGCTCCTGATGATCCAAAAGAAGTATCCTTGGTTATTCCTTCCTGTCCTTGCAGGTTGTTATTGAGAGACGTTAACACAGAAAGGTTCAAAAACCCAAGCTGAATTCTGCCTCCATGGAAAGAGAAGTACCATCAGATAGGGATGTAAACAAAGAATTTGAAACTTGTTTACATTAAGTTGTATAATGGTTTGGTAGAAGTAATTTGTGAAAAAAATCTGTAAACAAATTACATTTTAAGTCAGATCTTTAATGTTTAATCACTGTTCATATATATTTTAGCTTTAGCTCTATGTAGTATCTGTCAGAAAGCCTTTATTAAAAGTCTTATGATATTTCTGTTACAGGTCAGAAGTTTGGTCCAAACCAGCCCAGCCTCTTTCAGGTGACCTGGGAAGACAGAGGCACCTACCAAGCCCATCACAAGAAGAACCCGTGTCCAGGAGCTCTGCGACCGCAAACGAAGAAGCTCTGCAGAAGATCAGTGCCCTAGAAAACGAACTAGCCACTCTAAGAGCACAAATAGCCAAAATTGTCATCTTGCAAGAACAGCAAAATCTGACAGCAGGTAATAAATTTGCTATACTCTATACATTCATTAAAAAAATAGGTTGTTTTGCCTATCGTTATGCCTTCKGTCAGAATCTGATTCCTTAGAAGGTGTTAGTGTTTGTGTGGGCTGATAGCTCTTTATTTTTCAATAACTGATCGGATAGTTTAAAGAGTCGTTTGGTTTCAGTCTTGAATTCTGATTATTTTGTGGGGTTTTTTTTGGTTTTTTTTTGGTTTTTTGGTTTTTTTTTTCTGCCAAGTAACCAATAACTTTTCATCATCTTTCCTCATCTTCTGTTTATTAGAAAACCTAAATGTTATGCTCTTGATTTTATCATCTCTACCTCCCTCTTCTGGTAGAATATGGTAATGTCTCTGTGTATTCACACAGTATCAGTCTGGTTTGGATCATTTGGTTCTGACCATCTCTTCAGAGAAGCATTTGATTTATTTGTCAAATATCTGCTGTTGTTGTATTCATGGCTTCCATTTTTTTTACCCCCCAAAAGGGCAAAAATCAAATTCTCAGGATAATCTTGATATTTATGTGTCCAGACAGATCATTAGCTTGCCTAAAAACATCGCCGCCTCAGAGAGCTGGAGTAAACCTGAATTTAAGCATTAGTCGAGCTCTCTGATTTACTTTTACAAATCTTGTGTGGTAAGGTCTTAATTCCTCAACATGATGAGGAGGAATCACTGCTCCTGTAGCACATGAGACTTCTAGATCAGCACCCGCCTTTCTGAAGGCAGTGAAACAGTGAGAGCGTGAGGAGGAGACCCCAGCAGGCTGCTGTGACACCCATCCTGTTTCGCAGACTTGGGGGGTTACCGGAGCGTTGGGTGAGGTACGAAGGGGGATTACAGCTGAACGTTCAGGACATGCACGTTTCACTTGCAGTGGGGTTGAGTCCCGTTGCTCCAGCCGCTGTCCCCGTTGCGCTGCCTCCACCGCCGCCTCCTCCTCCTCCGCCACCGCTGCCTGCGGCCGCTCCGCAGCAGAGCGGATCCGCCATCGAGCTCATTAAGGAGCGGAGAAGCAAGAGAACAAACTGCGGGCAGAGCCCCGCAGAGAACGGCCCAAAGAAGCCTGAACTGCCAAACATGCTGGAGATCCTCAAAGACATGAACAGTGTGAAGCTACGCGCGGTGAAGAGGTAAGACACTCGCATCAAGTGGGTTAACGGTAGAGACTTATCTCTGGCTTATGGAAAAATATTTAAAGCTGATGTAACACTTCACAAATAACTGGGAATGCAAAAATGTTCACAACTTCTTAAAGCTTTGTGGTTGGAACTGTTAAAGCTGCTTAATTCCTTTTCCAGGTCACCAGAAGACACAAAATCTAAAGTAGCCGACCCAGCAGACCCTGCAGCGTTAATAGCAGAAGCTCTCAAAAAGAAATTTGCTTATCGATACCGAAGCGACAGCCAAAGCGAAACTGAAAAAGTCATTCCAAAGCCTGAGACAAAGACAGAAGTTGTGCTGGTGAGTACTGTGCTCCTGGGCACGTGCTTGCACTAAAGGATCCTTATGAGAGCCAAGGAAAACCTTGCTGCCAAAATATACAAATACCTAGGAGCCCTTGTGCACATAACCCCAAGTATCAGCATTCCTAGCGCATCAGCACTCTGGTGTGTTTTAAGACTTGGATGTTGAGATTTTGTGCTGCTTTGGACTGAGAAGTAACAAGCACTATTAGACCTTTAAAGTAAAAACAAATTACGTATTTCTTTTATTGGGCATGTGGAATGCTGAAAACTGGATCTTTAAGGGCTCGTACCAGAGATGAGTCAGAACAGAGAAATTCCTGGAGCTTGCATGGTCTTACTGACCTTAAACRTTCAGATATTCCTTGTACAAGGCAGATTTTCTAACACTTGGAAACAGTTCAGAGTTTCTTTACAGTGTGAGGCTATTTAAAATTATTTAAAATATCTAGCATAGATATTGTACCATTTAAGGGCTTTAGTTTATTTCATATTGATTTGAAGCTGAAGTAAAAGCTGTTTGAGCACTTAATATTCAACAAAAGGAAATAATTATTTTCCCTTTGTTCATTTGGGAAAAATGCAGGTAATGCTCCAGATTTTAAAGGAACTTAAGTAAAAGGCCTAGCTGACTTGAGTTCTGAAGAAAATAAGATTGCTAAGCCACAAATCTCAGGACTTCAGAAAATTTGAGCTTACTAAAGTTGGCTGAGTTGCCTCTGTTTTAGACCTTTAATGTCTATTCCTGTAACTGTCAGGCTTTTCTTCAAGTGAGTTTTTCATGACTCTCCATTTTGAAATTCAAATTCCAGCTCTTGTGAAAACAAGGAACAKCAAAGCCCAGGAGCTAAGAAAAGTCAGTGTTTCCATTTGTCAAATGACAGCTTGTTTATCTCTCTGTAACGAGCTGTCTAAAAAACACCTCTCATCTGTTAGTTATCAATACGTAACCCCTTTGCTGCAGCAGTTCCTGTATGATATCCCGCATAGTTTTGTAAGAACTGGCACAGAAAGGTGTGACACGAATAGGAATTGTTGTCAAGAAACACAAGTTTCTCCTTGGGGCCCTCATGGCAGCGACTTGGGCAAAGGCCCCGGCCGAAGCAGCACGTGGTAGGGGAGGCCCTCCCTGCCCCAGGGCCATTGGAAAGGTGGGGTTGGGCTGCGGCTCAACGAGGGGTCCCCGTGGGAAACGGTCTAACACGCTCTGGTTCCCTCCGCAGTTTGGACCGCACATGCTGAAGTCRACGGGAAAAATGAAGACTTTAATTGAAAAATCCTAATGGATCGGGATCGCTACCCAAAAGACTGTACACTGTTTGTTTTACAGTGTTGCAAGAAACACTAGTACCGACTGGGCTCCTACAAGGCAGGAAAAAACTAACGTGAAATGAATGGAGGCACTAAACATGTTAAGCTTGAGGTGCATGTTTGAATGYGACTTAAAAGGGATCAATTTGACTGTTAAACTCAGGTATTAATTTTRTATTCAAACCTGACTTCCTCCCCAGACTTGTTGTGGTTTTAGTTCATTAACACTAGGTTACCTATGTGACATTYTTGCGCATAAGTGACCACCTTAACATGATTTGTATACCTGGTAACAGTGATGCACCCTTGTGTTAACATCAGTCATTTGAGCTTTAACTATAACTTGCACTGTGGTATTTGGTAATAAATTTTTCATGTCGAAGTCATAGCTGTAACAACATTTTRGCTCAGAAGGAAATAGAATATATTCTACTTTATACAGGGAAAAAAAACCACATCCCCAAAACTTAGCTCTGATGTTTGAAGGAGCTCGCTAAGGGTATGAGTGCAGAAGGCACTTGTGGCATCTGCTGGCCAGCAAACGGTGCAAGAAGTGAGCAGACCACGCATGGGGAGGCCTCTGTGAAAAGACAGCCCAATGAATTTGAATTAACAAAATAAAAAGGATAGAGAAAAGCATAAAGTAAAACAATTGATGCCAGAATATGTGTTAACAAACACCAAAATGGTGTAGGTAAGAGGGGGGGAAAAAAAAAGGTACCAAGTACTGGGGGGTGTGCAGGTTGCTGGAAACCCAGTGCTGCAGCTGAGGGATGCCCGGGACCACCTCAAACGGCCTGTGCTGCTGCTCCAGGCCCTGGGTGCAGGGAGGGAAGGGACGGAGGAGCCCCTACCCATAGGCAGCTTTCCTGGCGAGCCTGTTTTCCCAGCCGGGCCGAGCTTGGGCCTATGTCCACAGCTGCGGAGGGGCTCGAACAAAAATAAACTGGTAAACCCCTGTAAACTGGTAAACCCCTGCTCTGGAGCCTAGCAGGGTGTACCTCAGCTGCACCCACCAGTGAAGGTTTCTCTGACCGTAGAGATACTGAAATACGAGTCTATTTAATGTTCCAAGTTTATCTGACTACTGCAAGTGCCTCTTAGAGAAACRCAGCACTTTTTAAATACAAACACCCAAATAGCTCTGTTTGTTTAGGTTACTGACGAGGAGYGAAGCTTTGCTGCTTAGAACTGGAGCATAGGTTGCACGATCAGAGGCTATTTTCTGGTGTAAAACTTGAAATGGTGTCATATGTACACGGAACACCTTCCCGCAATGTGTTCTACCCTCGGTTTTACTGACCCATCATCAAGTCTTCAGCATGTTCTTTTAAATGCCTTTAAAACACCTTTGTGAAAGTTACCTTTGGTTTCAAGTTTTGTATTTAATGCTCTATTGCCACTATATAAAATTAAAAGCAGTTAAAATATCTGCATGTGATTGGAGTTTTCTGTTCAGGGTGTGTCTTTTTAAAAATAAGTATTTTAGATTATTGCAGCTCAACTCATGCCGTTTGCCATGATGCAGCTCAGTCTGGTTAAGCAATAACCCTCACTTTTGGGGCTAAGGGTTTTATGTACCAGAAACTGCCACCCTGTCACAATTTAAGTTTCAGTAACTTGAAATGTTGCTGTGGGGTTCAGTTATCAATCACCTTGGAAAAATTATAAAATATGAAAAAATTTAAAAACTGAAATGAATGAATGAAATCTGTATAAGTGGCATAAACTATAGACCAAAATAAATTGGTCAACTGTAAAGCATTTGGGCAGCTTCATCGGGCTTTGGTTTTTGGGTTTTTTTTTTGGTCCTTTCTATGCCTTAATTTGCATCTTGTTACTTAGTGTTTTGTTTTTTATTTTTAAACGAACACAACGCCCGTGCCCCCAGAGAAACACCCCCGGCAGCAGCGCCTGCATTGAGGCCGTTCTCAGTGGCCGGGTACCTTGCACAGGCAGCCAGGGCCGCAGGTCGCGTCCCGCTAGCGCAAGGTGCGGGTTGAGAGCAGCAGGGCAGGGCAGAGGGGGCCGCTGCCCTTCCAACCCCCGTTGTGGCACCGGGGGCTGGCAGCGGAGCCATGTTCTGCAGCCACAGGGGCTCAAACTCGAGGTGACTTCTGGAAGGGAATTTCTAGACAGCTCTTTAAAAAAAAAAAAAAAAAAAATCCATCTTTCTGGAAAGCCAGTCAGGTGTCAGAACCTTCCACATACTCCATGGATGGAACCGGAACCACTCTCAGTCTGGTGGTGCAAAGCTGCAAGGAAGGAAAGACAGAAACCCCTTCTTGGGAAAGCAGCAGAAAAAAAACAATTCCAGTTTTCTTTCTGCCTCTTGACAAGCTCTAATGGTTCCTGTCACAAGAGGCCAGTCTAGGACTTCCTAGCAGCCCCACAGCATCACCAGGGTTGGAAAGACCTTCAAGATCATTGAACCCATCACCACGCTGCCTGCTAAACCATGCCTCACCTGAGGCATTTGGGCAGCTGGCTCCAAGGCTTCACCACTCTGTCCATGTAGAAATTCTTCCTAATTATCCTCTGGTGCAACTTGAGGCCATTTCCTCTTGTTCYATCTGCAGTTATTCYGGAGAAGAGACCGACCCTCACSTCGCTACAGCAGGTGGTTGTAGAGAGCAGTGGTAAGGTCTCCCCTGAGCCTCCTCCGCTCCCCACCAAATAACCCCAGCTCCCTCAGCCGCCCCTCGTCAGCTCTGTGCTCCAGCCCCTTCACCAGCTCCACTGCCCTTCTCTGGACACGCTCCARCACCTCMATGTCCTTCTGGCAGTGAAGGGCCCCAAAACTGAGCAGTGTTTGTGGCGCAGTCTCAGCAGCACTGAGCACAGGAGGACGMTCCCTTCCCTGGTCCTGCTGCCTACACTGTTCCTGATMCAAACCAGGAGACCATTACATAATGTCAGAGACTCACAGGCTGCTTATAGATACATATAGATAGATGAATTGCAATGTAAAAGATTGAGCATATTTTAAATGTACATTAAAGCACCTAGCCCTTCTCTGTTGAAGCAGAACAGCATGAACTTGCCCTGGCAGCAAAGGACGGACTTCACACAAGTTCAATAAATGGTTTAATTGTAAATTTATTTCTTTAAACATGGCCACTTCAGGGAACATGAAAGAATAAACCATTTTAGAATTTCAGACAAACAGGTAAGTCGGAATTTGTTTTTAAAACAGTAAAAGGCCAAGCTCGAAGAGGTGGTAAGTTTTGGCATATGAGGACTAGTATTTTCAAATCCAAAAATGGGCTTAGTTTTAAAGTGGAAGCTGAGTGCAACCTTAACTACCTTTCCATAATGCTAGACTTGATTGTAACTTAAAGGTACAGGAGCAAAATGCGAAAAGAGGTTTTTTTTTTTTATTAATTAAAAGTCAACAGCAACAGGCACATATTAAAATGAACATGGCAAAGCCTTGACAAATGGCTTTACACTGAAGCTCTCTCTCAAAATGGCTGTTGCAACAAACTGTAAACAGAAGTAATAAACAGTCCTTTACAATAATAACAGGGAAATACAAATGAACTAAAAGAAAGCACCAGTTTCTCAAACTAGTTTACAGTTGTGCTTGCTGTACTTAAAACAACATAAAAGAAATTACAAAAATGGAATGTTTTAAGTTTAAAATTAGTCCTTTAATTTTGTCCTAAAAAACATTTCTCCGTTTCCCATCAAAAACCCATTAATGGGTAATGTTTCAGTAGAGGGAGGAATAAGTAAACAATGCACTTTTTATTATTATTTATTATTATTATTATTTCTTCAAATCAAAAACAAATTTGGTCACTTAGCTTTGTGCATAGTTTAAGGCATCTGTAGCAATTTGTTACAGTTTCCTCCCCAGTGTGGCTGTTTCATGAAATTGTCACATTCTGAAAGAATAAATAAAAAAGATGTTGCCGCTCGACCCCAGCCCCGCCCTCCCGCCCCCCTGCCCCCGTACTCACGCACCCACGCAGACACGCACGCTGCAGCCAAAGGGGCATTGGTACCCTTGTTCTGAAGGACACGCTTCCCGTCCCGCTTTATGTCGGATTGGCAGATACCCTGAGCTGGTTGTGGTGTTTGGACATTCCACCTTTGTTTGCTGTTGCTGTTTTTTCTTCTTTTCCTCCTCCTTGCATGTGCAGTTCAAGTGTACAAGAGTGAAAACCACATGCGACGTTTTCACCGTGGAATCGCAATGCAGGTCGGACACCTCCCCCCTCCCACCCCGCCCCACCCCCGGCCGTGCCCCCTCCCCTTCCCCTTCCCAAATTCCAAAGTGTTTTCTGCTTTTAAAAAATTGCATTCCCACGTAGCACTGGAGTCAAGCCTGGCTGTGCTCTGCGATGAATGCTCAGTTCCCAGTGCACAAACAAAATTACGGCGAATGGGAGGCTCTTCTGGCATCCAAGGAAACAAGAGCTGCAGTCTCGGATTTGATCTTTTTCTTTCAAAAAAAAAAAAAAAATAAAAAAAAAAAAGAAATCCAAGTTAGTGGTTCCTTCACAGCCATGCACGAAGGTGAAGTCCAGAACCGAAGGTTTCAGAGTACATTTGTAAACATCAAGTCTCGCCAGAGGCAGCAGAGGATGGGCACTTCACATTTCCGTATTAGAACAGGGACCGCGTGGAAGGTTTGCTTYGAACACGTCTACCAGGGCCTGTTCAAGTCTGAGAACGCGGGACGGTCCAGCTCCAGTCTTGGGTTTGAAGACCATATTTCAAATGTCACAAAACGGACAAACGAACAAACAAAACTACAACAACAACCAAAAAGAAAACAGAACGGAAACCCGCGGTGCAATGAAACTTCGTACTGCTCCTTCGAGGCTCAGTCACTGCTGTGCTTTGCATATTCGGGGATCCAAACCAAACCCAACTGAGGCGTATGCATATTGCTCTGTGTTCAGATCTTGCGGTTAAAAGGAAGAAACCCGTCRGGTCCAAACCGGGTCTGCCCAGGGAAAACCGGGCGATGAACGCTGCTGGCGCGGCGCTCCCGCGGGGCGTCAGGACCGGCGCCCCTCCTGAGGCGAGCAGCGCGCGGCGGCCTCGGCCTCGGCGCCCGCACGCGGCTCCCGCTGCAGCCCCTGCCAGCTCGCCTTGTTGAGGCCCAGGTGCCCCAGCATGGTCTGCGAGAGGCGCGTGTTGGAGAAGCGGGCCCACTCCGCGAAGAGCGGCTCCACCAGGTACGTCATGAAGCCTGCRGGAAGAGCAGAGGCGGGTGAGCGCGGCAATGCGGCGCGGTGGCACCGAGCGGGTGAAGGCTCGCAACAGACGCTGGCGGCGGCAGCAGCTCAACAACATGGARCGCCAGAAAAGTCACTTCAACATTTACTGAGGGATAAAACAATCCCTCAAAACTTAGAAGGTTTTACAGGTAAAAGAACAGCATTACATTGGTTATCACAATCRCAGAATGGTTCAGGTTGGAAGGGACCTCTAGAGAACATCTAGTCCAACTCCCCTGCTCCAGCAGGGWCMCCYAGAGCACRKGGCACWGGGTGGCATCCAGGCGGGTTTGGAAGATCTCCAGAGACGGAGACTCCACMRCCTCTCTGGGCAGCCTGTKCCAGGGCTCTGACACCCTCACAGGAAAGAAGTTCTTTAACCCACTTCGCTTCAGAACCACCACCAAACGAAAGGAAATGCGGGAGAATGTGGAAGAAAGGAGGAATCTCAACATCAGAGATAAGGCCAAAGGACTCTAGAAAACCTAAATCTCTAAAGAAAAAGATTTCATAACAGCCTGCCCCACCTAAGCTGAACTATATCACACAGGCAAAAAGAATACAGATTGTTTCACAATTTTAAGCTCATTAAAAGTACTGAAAAAACAATCTGACAAGCCAGTCCCTTTTAAAGCCTTTATAGCCTTTTATATAAGAGTATGCATGTACGTGTGTGGGGGTTTGCCTATTTATAAATTCTATTTCTATGAACCAAATTCAATGGTAAAGCTATCAAAACCATGCTTGCTTTAAGCTGTCAATTACAAAAATGTATGATTAACAGCTTCTAATTTAAAACAGTGCAGCTGATAGAAACAAAAAATCTCATCTGTTCAGATAAGTTGAAGCATTAATTCATACTATGTGGGAGGTTACACTTCTCATTTTCTTTTCTTTTTCTTTTTTTCCTTAACTCGGGCCCATTTAATCTAAAATAGTGTAAAAAATAACTCYAGTAAATAATAATCAACCCTTGCACCAGTGTAAATCCAACTCAAGTTAGCAAAAAGCAGAAGATACTATAATGGTAACTCATGGTCCGGCATCAAATCTCTCTCCCAGACCCTTTTTTGGGCTATATTTAAAATGAACACTGGCATCCCAGAAAGCTAAAATCACCCGAACCCCCTTTCTTGTCGAGTTCATTGCGAAACAGCCCAGAGACGGAGAGGAAGGAAGACGCCTTCTCCTCCCAGCAGGATCAGTCTGGATGAGGCAAGTTCTGAGCAGGAGCCTGGGAGAAGTCATATACTGGATTCCCACTCCCGTTTGGTGAGAGCCTTCAGTCGCCACTGCTGCCAGTGCGGTGCTTTTCCTAACCACTATAGTCAAGGGGAAAAAGTCACAGCAAAGCAAAACTGTTCTTGGCATGGGTAAGTGCTGCCTAACACAGACAAACTAGGTACAAGTTCCAGGAAATATATGTGTTTGTTTTTTCTTCCCAAATTGCATCCTGAAAGAAAACCAGTGAAAGAGATTTAAGCGCATTTACCGATCTGGATGTTGGCAATAGTTTCTGTCTGTCGATCACACAGTGGACTCACACCCAAGTGGTACTTTTTTTCAATGTCTCCTGAAGGAAGAGAATTACAATAGCACGGTTAGGTGGCTAAGCCCAAGCACTAATTACCAAACACTAACAGAGGTGGGTTATTGACATCGGTATYCTCACAGAGCATTTGGATCCCTGGTTATGTAACAAGGGCGGTATTGTGCAGCCGGCAATGATTTACCTTCCTCCCCCCTCCCAAGAAAACAAACAGCGCTCTCAGTGAGACTAACAGCTCCGGGGGTTTGCTATGAGACAGGCAATTATTGATAAGGACAACATCAATCACAGACTTCCAGAGAATTAACACACTTCCTTACAAAAACTCCTAATTTCTTTTTTCTACAGCAATTTAAGATTGCACCTTTAGTAATACAGAAGGGAACAAGTGATCCTTCAAAAATTTCTCATTGCAGGTAGGTATTTGCTGGTCTGCTTGCACATTGTTGATGCTRAATAACAAACTTCACATGATCGGCACTGCATAGACTATGTTCTCCACTTATATCACACTTACGCACAAATTAACATTTCTCAAATCAGTGAGGTATAATTRAAAAAGACACAATGATCAACAGGTAATTCATGTCACAGCTTTCTAACTACCTGATCATCCTGTAATTTCCTATTTCACCATTAAGTGGCAACTCCACAAGTAAGTTCTGTTCTGACTGAATCCTGTTGCTGAAACTTTAAAGCAAAAATATTATSAATTGCTCTATGCTCTCAAAATGGATTTTGCTTGAATAGAGAGCAAGGAACAAGAGTATGAAGGAGTGTTTAATAATTTACTGAAACCCACTAGGTAAATGAGAAGCTAATTGCCCATCTGAAGGCCCCATCAGGCTGAAGGATTTACTGAACCAGCCACGCTGGATTCAGATGCTACACAGATTCCTCATCAGGTGTCAGCACCACCAACCTTTTGCAAGAAATACCACCACTGAAAGAAAATATCCCACATACTGTCTTGTAAATCTCTATTAGTCCTAAATATAATCCCTTTAATTGCAAGCAGTTATGATTCATGATTGCTCTTTTCACAACATAAATACATATCTATTAACAGACCACAGTACATCTACTCTTTACTTGCCTTGATGGAAGAATTCCTCCGTTACTTTTTCACTCCACTGCTTACTCAGCTCCCAAGTCCGACATGGATTACAAATATCAGCACACTTCAAAGCCATCTAGCAAGTTAACACAGTGTTAGGTTGCCTCACTTAGTTCTTTCTATCCAAAAGAAACATCTTTATTTACTCTCTGACAGCAGATTACTTAAAGTTTGGGGAATAATAAAACTACCTACCAGTACTTTCCTCTAAAATTACGTTCTATATTATACTAAAAAGAAAAACAGCTCAGGAAACTATCATGTTTCCTCATCAGCTCTGAGTAATATGGAAATTCAGTAAAAAAAAAAAAATCAGGGGCACTGTATTCACTAAGTCAGTGATTCACTGATTTTATTCACTGATTCAGAAGACAATAATCAATTCAGAAAAGGAAATGTCAAAGCAATCAAAAGTAACCACACCGTATCTTGTGATACTGTTTTACTCTCTGTGTAAGGCTCAGGCTTCTCCTTTTTCCCTAAAGGTTTGTATGGGACAGAACTTTTGACCTGTTTGTTTACTCTCTTTTACAGTCAACACAATGAGCCTAATAATAAAAATTTCTGTGAACTCTAGCAGACTTTCTCAAGACTTTTGTTTTCAAAAGTTACTAAACCTCTTCACAGTACTGTACCCTGAGTCTGTAATACTTTTTCTCCTCAACTATGTTCTGATGAAGCATTTCACAGTTGTGAAACTCCACTGGAGCCACCAGAACAACTAACTCTTGTCTTGGAAATAAATCTCTCCTTGCTTTGGCAGCTCTAAGTTACCAGACTTACCAGCACATGGCATCGCTTAGGCTAAGTGCTGAAGAGTCAGGAAGGAGAGACAGAAATGTAGGGAACAACTCTTCTTGTAACAAAAAAGCATTTCTACAGCCCAAGAGAAGTATTTAAATTATTTTTGAAGCTAAAAATATGTTTTCAAAAGTATACAAGAAGAAAATCACCTGTAAAATGAAGTGGCGATGGTTTGCATCCTCTAAACATAGGTCTCCTCTATCCAAATGAGATCGAAACATGGCCAGATACTCATTTTGCTGGCTGATGTCTGTGGCAAGAATGAGATCACCTATCTGACTTTCCATCAGCTGCCTGAAATTAGTGATACCAAACATTCCAAAATCATGAAAAACAAGAAAAATAACCAGCACTAGATTTACAAGTCTTTATATCACATTCAGCATTAAACTCATGCAAGGCATAATGCCTTTCTGATCAGTATTCTCATGGGATTCCTTCTAAATTTTCTTTGAAAATGTTGTACAACATTTATTGAAATACAGAGACATTTCATACGTAGCTTTCAGGAAGACTAAAAAGGGTTTTTCTCTTTTTTAAAAACAAACTTATTGTTTACTCTTTATTTAAAGTAGATAAAAAGACTATATTTTAAATTTTAAATTACATTGGAGTGACAGAATTGGAAAAGGCTGCCATGTTCAATCTAAACAGGTGGCTGACTATATGAATACACAACTTCAAAGTGCTCACAGTAAATGCTGTTTTTCAAGTATACTGCACCATGAACTGCTCTAGCAATGTGGTATCCAGGAACTCTTAAAACAGATCTGAATACAAAATGTAATTATGAATTGCCATGCAATAATTTAAGTTGTTGTGCAAAGCTGTCAGCTAACTTGGGCCTTAAACTAGTCTACATAAGGCTATATAAACATACCTGTTTTCTAATGACATATGTGCAAATAAGCCAGATTCTCTCAACAACCCTACTGCTGATCTCCAGTGATGGTTCTCTAATACTGAGGTATTCTGCAAATGAAAATAATAGCAGAAGTATCAATCAATAGATTTTTTTTAAACAACTGAGCTAAAATTAAGGGCTGTGCCAAATAGTTTTTCAAAATAAGATGTTTAAATGATAACTCAAAAACTAGGWACACTTTATTAGCTTGCATGGACCCAGTACCATGGAAACAATCTCTAGGTTCAAACCTACATCTATATAAGGATATTATATGTTTTCTATAGTCCTCATGTGCAAATCTGGTTCTAACAAAACAACTAATTTCCTACTTACCTTATATAAAGTTGCTAGGTAATGGTTTGTTTTAATTAGGAAAGGTTGGTTAACGCCTGGGTGATCCAAATCATGTGTGGCAGCTGCAATTAAACTGAGCAGAACATCCCATGGAGTTAAAGATTGGGAAAGCTGCAAGATCATAATAAATGTCATTCTGTTAGMGATGTAAGTGTGCCCCCCAAAAACTGCAAACAGTCCAACAATGGCACAGGCATTACTCTTTACGAACGAGAAGATTTAACCACAGAGCATGCTAGTTTCTGTCTGGTAATGAAATGCTCTTTGCAAGAAGATCCTGCAAAACACTGAATTGTTAAAATCAGCTGTCCATCTCATTTACAAAAGTCTGGCTATATGTGAAGATTCTACTTCAAATACAGAGAACATAATTTAAACAACACAAAAAAAACCCCTTTATTTTCAAAAGGAAGAAGCCAAATGTTCTAGAAACCTCAAGACCTGTTCAGAACTGCCTTCTACTCTTCTTCAGAATCTTATTTCTACATCTGGTGGGAAAGGAACCAMAGAAGGAAAGATCTGCATAAACTAATAGCTCCTATTTCCAAGAAACATGTACGTTGATTAACTGTGTTAACTGTCTGCCCTTGTTTTCATTGTTCTTAGCTGTTTTTCCTTTTGGTTGGGGAATTTTTACTCAGCACATGCTCTAGCCTCCCTGCTAAAACTGAGGGGCTGCTCCTGCCTGCACAACATCCCCAACAAGCAGCCTGCAGCAGAGCAGCTCGTGGCTGCCAGTCATCTCTCGCACACCTGCACTGCATRTACTGCAGCAGAACCAGCTGAGCTCTGTCGGCCACCTAAAACAGAGGCTACACTCATATCTGAAACCTTTTCAAACTTTCTCAACGAGTATTAACCAAAAATGCTCTCAGCTTCCAAACCATATGGGACAGATGGAAGGGATGGAAAACTCTTCATGCTTTGCTATACTGTGCCTTTGACACAAATCCATTACCACCAAAGATAAACAAAGCAAGAGAAATGGTAGTTTCTGAGAAAAAAAATCCCACTAAAGCCATGATTTACTATTGCCATCTCTGACCCAGGCTGCAATAAATGTCCACATAGATGTCTTTGGGCACAGTGGTGTGTTAGGTAGCTGCAGTCCTAATTCCCCAGTGTGGTTCACAATGAAGTAACACGAAAGTCACCACCAGGCCAGGGGAGGTGAAAGGGAAGAGCCCAATGCCAAGGGTGAAAGTACCACAGCAGCAGCATCACAACCTTTCCCTCCATTTCAGCAGTCTCCAAGTTGGAGAGGAGTTCCTTTTTTGTAGRAAGTGTGCATGGGTGTCCACGTACATACACACATTATTTGTGTGTGCACAAACAAACCATGTATGTATACAAAAAGAAAATATACTTCTAAATTTACATGCAATGTAAAACTGACAACACTCCCTTACCTTAGGTTCTTGTAAATAACAGTGCATGGCCTGAGTCACATCAGCAGCATGAACTGCATTATGGTAAGGATTTTGACTGTGATAATCTTCTTGAACCATAACTGCAGGAAAATAACAAACATCCGAATTTAAATAAAATAGCATTTTTTCAAATGCCCTTTTATATATCCTTCTGAGGCACAGAAATATTATGCAATATCACAAGTTATACACAAATCAAAGTGTCAAAGTTGATAAACTTGACACCTTGGTACAAAATGTCTTTATGCAGAGAAATAGTATTTTCTAAAAGAAAACAACTGATGTAAAATTATCTCAGAGTGAAATTTATACTTCTTGAAAACAGCACATAAATTTGAGATTCTTTGACTTTGAGAACTTCCCAGGAAAGATTTCCTTTCCAAGCTAGCCTGCCTGAATGTTGAGGCACCCTGGAATACAAAATGATGATGCTATTTACCAGAACATCAGGATGACTTCATACATGCTGGCTGCCTTGAAAACAGACAAGGCCAGAGGAAGTAGGCACTGCTTTACTGTCATATGAAGTGCTTTTCTTTCCCCTTCAGGAGAGTGGTCAGGGGAGGCCACCTCTACACAGTTGGGGCATCTTCTGATACTTGTACTCAAGCAAACTTAGGCCTATATGCAATTTAAAAAAGAACCTCTTTTAGATGGTGGTCTGTCCAACCACTGTGAGGTTTATCTTCTCTACTTAACTGCTTCATTCCTTTCCTCCTCTATCCCCCAACCTCTTGGCCATGCTTCTATATTGTAAGTTAAACGTCTCAAGGGGCACCCACAGTAACTTGGGTGCACAGGGTAAAAGAACTGTAAGATTTTAAAGGAAGGAGGGGGAGCAGATGTGAAGCACAGCAATCCAAGTATGTTCCACACTGGAGAGTTCTGCCTGAACTTTCTGCAGCATTTAGTTTCTTAAYTGAACAGATGTGCAAGGATAGGGTGAACAAATGCTTTCATAGTGCTGTTAAGTAGAGGGCTCTGTGGCCAATTCTAGAATAAAGTTTTGCCTTTTTCTACCAGTCTAATCTTATTTTAGTGGCTTACAGCTTTTGAGTTTTGTTATCTTTTGACAGCTAGCAAACTAATCCAATCATTCCTAACAGGTCTTTCAAGTCAAATACTCTCCTTTGCTGGACCTCAATTAACTATGAGATCATAGAATCATAGAATGGCTAGAGTTGGAAGGGACCTGTAGAGRTCATCTAGTCCAACCCCCCTGCACACGCAGGGTCCCCTAGAGCATGTGGCACAGGGTGATGTCCAGGCGGGTTTTGAGGATAAGCAAGAAAACAAAGCAAAACATACTGAGCAGCCCAAGACCAGATTTCATCTTCCAGTGCTTATCAGTACTTTAAAACAACATGAAGCAAGCACAGGGAAACCGATAAAACTTCTAAATTTTCAACGGTGAAAACAAAGGAGTCCTCTCTCTTGAAAGAGGAATAAAGTCTTCTGAACATCATTTCCTCTCTGCTAAATAACCATTGGCTTTATAACTTTTTAAAGCTTGTCTCCTGGCACAGTTAAGAATTAACATCCTTCTCCACAGGATGAGAAAAAAATGTAGAGACACCACAGACTAGAATGAAGGAATCATCCCATCAGAGCCTATGGCTGATATGTGGGTGCAGATAGCTCTACCAGGTGTCAAGTGATGGCACCATTTSCTTTATATATCCCCCATTGTATTTACGGTTCTTTCCATAACATCTCACTGATACAGGCCCAAACATTCTCTCCCTCCATCTGTGGAAAAAGTTTGCCTAGACTACAGTGAATATTTGTGCAAGAGTTTGGACAAGCGAGATGCAGCATTGTGTTGGCACTGTTAAATACGACCAAGGTCGTACAATCATTATAGTTAGGAAACTTTAACTGCTCCCAAACAATCACTAAAAAAATGAACTTATAAGTGAAAACAAAGAATTGACTATCACTTCCTTCCCTCAAAATTACATGAAAGAATTCACACATATTCCTAATGACTTAGATTTAGGTAGAAATAATACAGTATCTGCTAAGAAACTACTATGCTTGTTAATACCTTTTTGGATTTAATATGAAGGTTTCTATACTCATAGAAGCTCCTGAGAGATTCTGTCTCAAACAATACACTTTAAATATCTGCACAATCTGGATTGCATTAGAAGTTTCCAAGCCATATTGCTAAACTCTAACCAGCACTTTCATTAATAACTTAAAAGGCAAGTAAACATCAATATTCACCATAGTAAAAAGTTGTATTTACCCAAAAATCTACGAAGTTTCATCGTATCTAACTGGAAGTGTTCAATTAGTCCATGAAGATTAAACAGATGGAAGGTTAAACTGACTAGACTGTTTCCTAAAAATAAGACGAAAATACTAATTCATTGAAAGTCATGACATCAGTTACTCTACATAAGAAATGTATTTAAAAAAAAAAGACATGAAAGTTATACAAGTAAACTTCTCTATACAAATTTATGATAAATAATTTGAATTTTATTATATACTGTGATTCCATCAACTGCCTCTTCTAGAAGTCTTCTATATTGTGCACTGACCAACAGGAGGGAAACGTTACTCAATATCAAAAATGACCCAGGTTTCAACATGCAAACCTAATACAAACAGAATTAAAATATTTTGCCATATCACATCTTAATTTTTATAAATGGATGTGCAGCTTAAAGAGAAATATAAAAATAATCAGGCAAAGAAAAAATGCTAACAAACACTGTCAATCGGTATAAACTGTACACATGCTATCTCAATTTCATCATGCGCTTTGCTACATATATTTCTTCTTTCACTGGAAACTGAAGAAAAAAAAAACATTTTTCTGGGAATTCAGTATTATTAAAAGATTACATCATACTTTGCATACTGGTAGCTCTAATACTCACATTTTTACTTATGAGATTGCAAGAGGCAAAAAGAAATAGATTGCAAACGAARCACACTGCAAACAACATATAGTGACAGATTTCTCAATTTTGGTACATTTACTCTGACAGTCTTCATTTAACAGGATTTGAAGCACCTACCACAGACAGAACTGAGGTCCAAAAAGACAAAAATTTCTGCCACATATTGTCAGCCTTCAAGTATTTGCCTGTGCATGCCACTTCCTCGCACTAAAATAAACAATTCTTCAAACGTTTAGTCAGTAGCTTCTTTCTTACAGGCTTATACAGGACAGCTCATCACGCAGCTCTACATGCAGCATTCTCCACTCAAACAATTTAAAGTACAGAACTGTCTGCTTAAAATGTTCTCCTCCAATAACTACGATAGGATGCAAAGATGATGGTACAGAAAGGCTTCCACAAGAGCAGTTGTACTGACAGTAACTAAAACATATTTAAAAAAAAAAAAAAAAAAGAAAATACTTAACAGGTTCAGAAAACCTTGTGCAAAACAGATGACTTCAGATTACTCCCAGCTGACAAACCAATCTGAAACAAGTCATTCTTACACACCTTATCTTGGCCCATCGCCTTTTTCATTCACTTTTAACTACTCTAAGATTTACAGATTACCTACCTAACATTGTATTTGTAAAAATCCTTATTGTGCACATTTTATATAACTATCTTCTGCATCAAAATAAACTGCAAGGACTTTAGTTTTATAACTAAAAAGCCAAGCATCTCTTCGACAAATCAGTGAGGACAACTATCCCTTAGGGCTATCTATTATCTCTGAACTTCACTGCTGTTTCTTTCTGCCAACTTGAAATGCTCTAACTGCTTCTCTGCTCCCAACTCCGTCTGACAGATCCGAGACCTCCCAAGCCGCTTACCGCTCGTGGCCGGGCTCTGAGCGCCAGCCCGGCCAGCTCTCYCAAACACCTCCCTGGCACCTGGCTGCTCATCTCCCTGTCCCATCCAGAACTTCCTCTGCACTCCTACCTCTTGCAATAGAAAATTAACCCTATTCCTACAGCAGCCTCCTTACTTTCCAGCATGTTTACAGATCTGTGTTTTTTTTTTTTTTTTTCTTCTGTTCACTGTTCATTGTAGGAGACATTTTGGACATAGCCAGATATATTAATAACCTTCTAGGTTTTTTTTTTTTTTTCTAAATCACTAAATTAGCAAATGTATTTGTTTACTACTTATAATCTTGATTGCTGTTACGAGATAACTTCTATTTAAAAAAAACAAAACAGCAACCTAGAACTTATAGGATGGGGCTGTTATACAAATTAATGACCACCAGTACCACTAGCAATGGCATTTTAACAGAGTGGACAGGCAAACTAGATTTGAAGACTTCTATATCAAAAAGTACTACCCAATGAAATTTATACTCATTAGCAAACAAGCAATCACGCACCACAACACAAGAGCAACAGATACATTCCATTGTGCTAAAAGAACTAAATATACGAAATAACAAAAGCAAAATATATGAAATACCAAAAGTAAACTCACCATTTGTCAGTCTATCAAAAAGAAAAATATCAAAATTCCAATTTCCAACCTTCTCCAGCATACACTGAAAGAAAACAAAAAAGTTGTAACCTTTCTTCTTAGTATATTTATATCTGCCCTTAGTCCAGAGTAGTATTCAGTGACAGATGCAAGTCTTAGAATTTCTATGTATAAAAAAAAATTTAAAAGAATCATTAAGCTTGTCCGAAATCCAAGAGTTACAATTTTATTTTAAATTTCAAGGTTTTAAAATTTAAAATTAGTTTTACAAACCAAAATATGAGAAGTGACTTGATAGTAGTATCCAAAGGAGTTTGAGATTTTCCTTTTATCACTTAAGCAATTTCTTAATAGTAGTGAGATRTAAAATTGTTTTCAATTATTTTGATATTGATATTGTAATTGTACATTGAATTGCATCTGTTTTCCATTACATGTTATCTAATTATTTTAAATTAGATAAATCCAGAAAGAATATAACAAAGTAACTTTATTGTGTTCAAATTTTAAAAAGTTCATATTTAAGAAAGAAGTAGTAAATGGAGACACCTGTGTCTGAGGCCCACACTTTGACATTTCATATAACCATGTTAATGAAAGCACAGATCACTAAGTCCAGTAAGAAATCTCCTAGAGTAACTCGGGCCCCTCTGAGTTTGTTCCAGATCTCCTACTTTCTAACCTCTTCATTTGATTAATTGGCAATTTATGTGTTGTCCTTTATCTTAAYTTCTCTTTCCCTTTTTGCATATACAAAAGCAATAAAACTAGGATGTTTTCCTATACAAATAAGCCAAGTCTTCACTCTCCACTTCATCCAACTAGCACTTCTTTGCAGTTGGAACTGCATATGAACTCCTCTTTTTGCAAGTTTGAAGAATGAGAACCACAAACAATATCYTAGGCCTTACCAAGAATTAACAGTGACAATCTTTGCTACCTCTACCTCTATCAGAGCTACCTTCAGCATGTTTTGCAATAAATACTTGCCTTCTTCGCAGATGATCCAGTTACTACRTTCTACCTTTCTCCATCAACACTAAAACTCACAGAATCAGAGAAGGATTAAAGTTGGACGGGATCTTTGGAGATCACCTAGTCCAACTCCCCTTGCACAAGTGSRGTCACCTAGAGCACACTGCACAGGATCACGTCCAGGCAGACTTTGAAGATCTCCAGAGGAGACTCCACAACACCTCTGGGCAACCTGTTCCAGTGCTCTATTACCCTCACAGTCAAGAAGCTTTCCCTCTAATTCAGGTAGAATTTCCCATGCTTCAGTTTGTGACTTTTGCCTCTTGTCTTACCTCTGGCCACCACTGAAAAGAATCTGGCCCCATCCTCTTGACACCTTTTAAGGCCCTTATGGTAGGTGCACACAATGATATGATCCTCTCTGAGTCTTCTCGTCTCCAGGCTAAACCAGCCCAGCTCKCTCAGGCTATTCTCATTGAACAGAGGCTCCAGTCCTCTAATCATATTTGCAGCCCTACGCTGGACTCTCTCCASTAGCATCTGTCCCAAAAYTGCCCACAATACTCCAGATGCAGCCTCATCAGAGCTGAATAGAGCAGGGAGTAGGGGGAAATCACCTCCCTCAACCTTTTGGCAACATTCCTCCTGATGCACTCCAGGTTACCATCAGCCCTGGGCACAAGGGCACACTCCTGCCTCATGGTCAACTGGTTGCTCACCAGGATTCCCGGGTTCTTCTCTGCAGAGCTGCTCTCCAGGTCAGTCCCAGCCTGTCCTTGTGCATGAGATTATTCCTCCCTTGGGGCAGGACCCTGTGCTTGCCTATGCTGAGCTTCAGRAAGGTCCTCTCCACCCATCTCTCCAACCTGTCCAGATCCCACTGAAAAGCAGCACAACCCTCTGGAGCATCAGCCAATGTGCAGAGGCTGCTCTACGCCCCTTCATCCAGGTCTCTGATGAAGAGATAAGAGTAGGAGCAGATCCAGTACTATCCCTTGGGGAACACCAGTAGCTACAAGCCTCCAGTTGTGCCAACCCGGCGAGCTCTGCCTGTCAGTCAGTTCTCAATCCACCTCACTGCCCGCTCATCTAACCCACGCTTCCTGAGTTTGCCTGTGAGGGTGTTATGGGAGACGGCGCGGAAAGCCTTGCTGAAGTCAGGGTAGACAACATCCACTGCTCTCCGTTCACCCACCCAGCCTGTCATGCCACCATAGAAGGCTTTCAGTTTGGCTAAGTGTGATTTCCACTTGGCGAATCCATGCTGACAGCTCCTGATCACSTTCTTGTCCTCCACATGCTCAGAGAAACTAGAGAATTCGGAGTTACAAGAAGAAATAAACTGCATTAACAACACCCCACTATTGTGAACACAAGTATATTTTTAGTTCCATCCTCCTCAACTCTCACATTCGTCCTATTCCATAGCCTGATCATACTTACAGTCAGTATYAAGAAACAGCCTCTGAGACCATGAAAAGTTGATCTCTGGGAACATTTCCTGCTGATTCCACTTCAGCACTACCAAACCTCGGTCTGCGGGCAGCCAGCATTGCATCCAAGTAACAGTTCTTTTAGTGCTGCCCATCTTCCCAGAGCAGTGCTCTAACTGCTGTAGCACAGCTGTGTTACAGCTATCATGCCTTTCTCTTCTATAAAGTGCCAGCCACATAAACCCTAAAGACCATCCCAATAGCCTTGAGGGGAAGGGATGAAATTTGTTAGAAATCACTTTCAGAGAAGGGTTATTTCAAATATACATATGTTAAATATATATATATGTATATATAGAGGTATGTATATTTATGTGTTTAATACATCTGTGTGCATATGTGTGTGCATGTGTATATATATGTACACACACATATACATAAATATAAAAACACAAAATTTACATTTGCTTATACTAAGTATTTCTTACCATGAGATAAATGCATGTTACTGAATATAATATGGAGGAAACAAACAAACAAACAACAAACCTTTGCTTGCCCATTGTAATCATCATCTAAAATATTTGAAGCATTTTGAACATTGGTACCACGGAAAAAACGGGAAGATCTCAGGTATCGCTGGAAACTAAGCAACCTTCTGACATTTCTTGCAGAAACTGACACTTCAATTTCAGAATTTGCTAGAAAAAAAAAAGAAAATAAATATTYAAAAGTAACATTTTAAAAAGCTAYTCAAAGAAGCCTGGTAAAATAAATGTGCTGTAAATTTTTATTTTTACCAATATTCAATATTGGTGAATCAAGTGTATCAGTAACAGAGATCTTTATTAAGAAAATGCACTTAGCCATGGTTTATAAATAAGAGGTTATTTAAGCTTCACGTGACAAAAAATAAATATATAAAATATAAACAAACATTATTCTAAGGAACATTGCTACTGTTATGACAGAATTATAATGGACGTTGTATAACACACAGTATTGCAAACAATTCTCRGGGGAAAAATGCTCTCCTGTACATATATTCAACCGATGTTCTTGGCTAACCACACACGATATATACAGAAGCAACAGAGAATTAACACAGGAGTTACAAGAACATTTGAACATCAACAAATAACTTGTACACASAGTTTAAAAGGTGCTGGAAAAGTTCCCCAAACCCTCAAGTGATTTAGGTGCTTTTGCAGATAATTTTCCTTCTATCTGCAAAAGAAGCCCCACATTTACTTCCACATTATCCATAACTTCTTTTCTCAGTACAGTGAAATCAGTTCAAAAAGTTTTCAGCCTGTTTGCGAAGAACAGTCCAAATATTTTACTTTACCTTTAATAAGTTAACCAGTTTAAGTTTAAAAGGATTAATTTTAGCTTACAATGTTATATTTTCATTTGTTATACCCTTAACTCAATTTTCTATAACTGACAGTTAATAATCTGCATTTTTGATCACTCTGCCCAAACAGTGCCACATAAAAAAAGAGTAAAGACATTATCCAYGTTTATGGAAGTTGATGCACTCATGCTTTTAACCAAAAATACACACCCTTAAACACATGCACGAGCCCARCTCTGTTATATAGGCCTCTCATTCTTCTGTGAGCAAGGTATGTTAAAAACAGGTGAGATAAGACCAATTTTTAAAAGCAAAAACTATAGTCCTTAATTATGAAGCCACTTAATCTAAACTAGGCAACTAGTTTTTATGTACCAGCCCATTACTTTACCCAAGTAGACTCTGGTTTGCTGCAAATAGAGCTTCTAATCCCACATTCCCCCCTAAAAAAGGACAGTTTGGAATGAATAAAGTTTTTAACCTTTAAAAATTTTCTGTAAGGCCRGCGGCAGAGGCAGAGCAAGTGAGAGTCCATAGGGCAGCGTTCCAGCTCTAATTCTTAGCCCAGTGCCTGGGTCTGGTCCTTCCAGACATTTAAAACACAAGTGAATAAGCACTCAGTGCATACCTGATTCCACAACTGTGCCATCAGTAAGCAGCTTATTAATAACCTGAATTAAAAACATCAGTGACTTCCACTAAGAGCAGTTTAGTTCCACATCAGCCAAGATGAAAAATTACCACTCCTATTCTTGCAAAGAATTCCAGCTTTCTGTTTTACACTTTCTCATTAACACATCTGATTCTATGCTAATAAAATGTCTTTGGAGGTCAGTTGGAGGTCAGTTACAGTAACACACAACACCAAATAAAATGCAGGGATATTCCACATTAACAGTCTGTATTAACAAGAATTCATAGAATCACAGAATACTTAAGGTTGGAAGGGACCTCTAGAGGTCATCTAGTCCAACCCCTCTGCACACGCAGGGTCCCCTAGAGCATGTGGCACAGGGTGGTGTCCAGGCGGGTTTTGAAGATCTCCAGAGAAGGAGACTCCACCACCTCTCTGGGCAGCCTGTTCCAATGCTCTGTCACCCTCAATACTAAGAAATTCTTTTGCAAGTTCCTGTGGAACCTAAGAAGCTTCAATTTTTGGCCATTGAGAAGAGGCCAGCTCCATCCTCCTCACTCCCTCCCTTGGTACTTATACACACTGATCAGGTCCCCTCYCAGCCTTCTCWTCTCCAGGCTGAAGAGGCCCAGCTCTCTCAGCCTTTGCTCATAGGGCAGATGTTCCAGGCCCCTAATCATCTTYGTGGCCYTGYGCTGGACTCTCTCYAGCAGCTCCACRTCCCTCCTGCACTGGGGAGCCCAGAACTGCACACAGTACTCGAGGTGCGGCCTCACCAGGGCTGAGTAGAGAGGCAGGATCACCTCTATATATCTTATACTGCCGAAATTTGAATAATTTTTTTTTTGCCTGAAACATGTCGGCAGCTTATTAAGATATCCAAGTTCCCATTCATTTCAAAGAAGTAACACAGGCAACTTCAGTTGTTGTTGGGTTTTTTTTTTCCCCTAAGTCATCACATCTAAAGACATTTCTTTTGACGACACTGATGCCAATCACACAAATCGAACAGTTATGCAAACAGGTGTATCACATGAGAAAAGTTTGCTTATAAAACAACATTCTTGCATTCAGGAGGCAACTAAACAGGTTCTGCCGTGCTGTTACTCCACCATTATTTCTAATCAAGTTTTCTTTCAGTAGGTCACAGTATAAGGTATAGCACGCAAAACACAGAAAAGAAAAAAAAAAAAAAAAAAAATGCAATGTAGCTGCTCCTTACAGGGGAGGTTTCAGCTAGGAATCTCCCCTGCTTCCTTTCGCCCCAATTTTTACCCAACCCTTTAAAATCCAAATTTCAGAACTGAAGGTTCAAAATGAAGTAACAGAAGATTGAAATAACAGAGAGACCTAAGCTGTCCCTAAGTTCAAATAGAAAATCCAGATCATAAAACTCAGCAAATAAAACATATTAGTAGGAGAAACTATCACTCTTCAGAATATAAAAAGTCTTTCTTGATCATAACTAGTCTTTTAGAAATCTACAGTTACAAGAAGTTATTTCCACAGTCATGCTGCTAAGTCTCAGTCTCACAGGTCACCTGACAGATTTTCTCAGCAAGGTTCTCAACAAGACATGCGGTTATTGGAAAGTATAGTCCTGCTTTACGTCATAACATTCTAACGAGACATTCATCAATAAAAAAAAATACAGATCATCCATTTGTATAGCTCAGAAACTACTTCCTTTACATAACAATCCTACTTTTTCTCCTCCAGGTTAAACAACAGTCCTGTTGCAATACAAACAAGCAAGAAAAAGCCTACTGCATTCCAGCTTTCTGGCCAGCAATGCAGCTATGACTATTTATTTCACATATATATCCCAAGTTTGCCTGGAAATAAAAACAGCTTGGCCAAACTGTCTTGTCATTTAGATCTGCAATGATTAGCATAACTCCCAAACGAGAAGGGAGATGTTCATACAGCTCTGCAATTGTAGAACACCTGACTCAGGCAGACTACAGCAATCCTGAAGGGGATTATTCTCTTTAACTGATAAATATATGCTAAAGACAACTCAAGATAGGTGAGTCAGATGTGGAGGTTTGACAGGCAATTAATTTAAAAAGAAGGCTGAAAAAGAAAATAGCTAGCTTTCAAAGAAGGAGGTTCATAAGCTGCTGCAACACAGAGTATGCCCATGCCTACAGTTCTCCTCAGAGGCAGAATATGTGGAAAAGACCAAACCCAAGTTCTGGGGTGCCAACAAAGTCAAGCTCGTGGGAAGGACCAGCCAGCTGAATGATGGTGCATGGGCACTGAAAATGTGGCCTTTACCCCCTGGCACAAGAGGAAAGCTTATTCCCTGTAAATATACTGTTAATAAAACAATGTCTGCCCAGACTCTTCTATCATGACTCATGAAAGTTGATCTGAATTTGGGAGGCCTCACAAAAACCAGGCTGATGTTGGGTATTGACACAAGACTAAGGTAAAGAGGGCATTACATTTGCTAATACCAGACTGCTTCATAATTGTTTTTCCCCCAGTGCCCTTCAATCTATTTGGAGCTTCCAATGTGCTAAATGCCTTTATATTGTGCAAAACTGACCATATGCTCAAGTGTTTAAGGGTAAACTAGAAGGAGAAAATAAATACATAATATTTTATGCTCTTAAGAACCGGGACTAAAGGATGTTGAAAATGTTAAGAAGGAAGCTATAAGACTTGGAAGTGGCTTGGACACAAGGAACCAAAAACAAACTGTAGATCTCTGTACCACATAAGCAGCAACTCCACTAGGACATCCTGGCTTTATTAACCCTCTGTTCCCTATTTACAGTTGGAACATCACCAATGTAACTCCCAGATTATTTTTATTAAAATGGTTATATTCTTGTTTCTAATCATCCTAAATGAGAAACTGATATGAGACAAGAAAATCTCTCTTTGAAATAAAGGAGAAGAAAAAGAATTCTTCTGTTTATAAATCTCAGTTAATTAATGTTATGCACAAACACCAAGAAAACAAAACAACAAAAAGTTGTTTTAGGGCAACAGATTTAAATTCTCTTTTAATTCCACTCCTTGTATAGTAGGAATAATTTAAGGATTTTTTTTTAATTATAAAAAAAATAAACCCTAGAGATTACAGTTTAATTAAAACTTCAGCCCTCAACCTCTCGTGATTTGCTGCTCAGAACAAGACTATCTAGGATAAGAACTTTACCTTGAATTTCTTCCCTCAAAAAGGTAAATGGGAAATAATCGATGACAGAAGTTATTCAACTGTACTAGCATAAAGAACAGAAAGTGCTTAGCTGGGGACCTTAGATATCACTGCCACTATCAGGGAAAAAAAAANNNTGAAAGGATGGACCTTCCTTATCATATGACTGAACCTGAACTGACCAAAACAAAAAAAAAACCAAAAAAAAAACACCACACACCACCACAACAAAAACCACCACACCACAACAAATTCATAAAAATGATAATTCCTTACAAACTTTCTGTAAACTACTAATGTGTAATGTGTAGCTACACACTTGCTTAAATATTTTTTATCATTTTCACATAATTGAATACCATCAAAATTGGAGTAATATTAGAAATTTACCATTGATTCTAAATACACAGATTTGAAACAAACATTCAATACTAAAGCTGTATTTCAATGGCCTTCATCATACAAATCATTCTGTGTTTATGAACAATCTCAACATTCATAATGTTTCCATTTTTTCTCCCATTTCACACCACTAGAGGGACCTATAAGCATTCTAATTTCCATCAAAACCATTAAGAAATGTAGTCTGTTAAATGCATATTATAAAAACATTTTAGGGGTTTTGCCATTTAGCCCTTCTTTGAAAGTTTTTCACTTCTGTGATTTGTATTTTAGAGTGGTTTTAGAGGCTTCAGACTGTATATAGCAATGAACACACTACAGCTTTTTGCTGATGATTTACTGAACCATAGCCCTCACCACCCTACTTTCTTGTCCTCCACGCACTAGGCAAGGTGTACGTGTAGCTGACAACCACATAGTCTGAACTGAAAACTTCTAACAAGCAAAATATTTAGAGCAACATCATCAGAATACAGGCCTACTCCTCATAAAAATGGATTATTCTGAAGTCTCTCAATTTCCAGTCAAGATACGGATGCTCTCAAAGGACAAGCACACATGATAAGTAACAGCTCAGCAACTCCTCTACCTGAAAGCAAGGGAAATACCACAGGCCATCACTACAGTTTTATTTTTAATGACTTCTAAGTAAACACAGTTGTTGGTGTCCTAAAATTCTCCACTTTTAAGACGATGGAATTACAAAACCACCAAGTAATCCCTTTTGGTTGTTTTCTCCTCCAGAAATGGAAGAATTCAAGAGTAACATATCATGGTTGATGGACAACGGGAGAAGATCCTTTAGAGGGCTGTACAACTATCAGTAGCAAAGTCTAACCATGAACATAGGTGAAAACAAAAAGAAGACTCATGTGGTTTAGGTAATATAAAATATATATACACATATATATTCTTAAACAGAAGAATTATATAGAAATATAATTCTTATATAGAACTATTATGTAGAAATTATATGATAATAATCATATAGAAATAAAATTCTTGATTATATTCTTAATTGAAAGGTTTTGCCCTGAAATCTTACCTAACGAGGCACAAGAATATTTTCACTTCAAGTTTAGCTCTGCTGCAGGGTTTTTTTTGGTTGGAGTTATATTTATAACATTTTCTGTGAACAGGCTTTTGTGACTTCCCCACATATGACTGCACTAAACACAAGCCAGAATTTCTCTCCTATGGAGGAGGAAAATTATTTTAATAATCCAGATTATGCATAATTAGATGACAAATTCAGAACACGCCCTTCACCAAAAGGGCAGCTTTTAGGGAAATCCACACAGTGCAAACTTTTCACCTTTAAGTACCTGAATCCTCAGAGGGAAATTAATACTTCTTCCAGTGCCTGATCACACAGCAATTGTGTGATCAAAAAAATCTTCTTGCATAATTTTATGCATTCTGAAATTCAGCTTTCTTTACAATAGACTGCTGAACAGAAAAAAAAAAAACAGTTAAAGTTTTTCTTAAGAAAGATTCTGCTAGGTCATTCCTCTGTTTTATTGAAACAAAACAGGGCATCCCACTACATCTGGACTATACCTACTTTATCCCAGCCTCTAGAGGGCATATTCACACGCACATTTGGGTGCTCTTACGCAAAGATATCCCAAACTTGGACTCAAAATGAGCCTTTTCTTTCTTATTTGACTTTTGCTCCTTCATCTTAGCAAAGTCTAGCCTCACTGCCCAAGGCCAGTCTTTCCCAATGATTTGTGCATCAGGAATGAGAAAGTTCAGAATCACATTGTGAATGGCACATGCTGCCATGGTCACAATATCTTGAAGTAGTAGACAAAAATGTTCTGCAGAGTGGAATTACCAAACAAGTAGCCTGCATGTTTCATACCAGAAGTAAACTCTGTCATTTCTCCATTCATCTGTTTTGTTGTTTCTAAGAGAAATAAGATTTAACCACCACCAATTAAAGTCACCTCTCCCCTTCTCTCCTCTAGAAAGGGAACCAAGGAGAATAATGAGAGAAAGAAAAAATCCTACCTCAAAGAAGTTCCCATCAGGCTGTTTTCTCTCCACTATGAGACTCTGTACTATATGTTAGCACCAATTCCACTTAAACCTGAAGCACTCCTAGATGATCACTGATTAACTGTGCATTAACTCAAACCCCCCTTCTTATCGTTCACAGATGTTTAACTCACAGATGTAACGTATTTGGTTATCTGTAACATAGAAAGCAGCGCCTCACATGTTGGCAAGATCACCACCATCCAGTAGGTACATCCAGAAGTGGTGCTAAGTAACTCCTAAAGCCTTCTGGCAAGACCTTATCTATTCTGCTGCAGGCACAACAGGAAAGGCAGAAAGAGAAAAAGTTTCCTCCCCACAGGCCTTACATGCTTGTTTTTAATGCAGTTCCACATCCAGCAACCTCTCCTTAAAAGACAACAAGCTTGAAAGTATTCACTAGACACAATCTCAAACTTTGTCATTCCTTAGTTCTTCATTTCAGGATCTTCTGGCTTCATTTCCTCACTGTAACATACTTCTGTATGTTACACTGGGCATTTCAGTTCAACTTGTTTCCAGATGGAACAGCGTGTGATAGCAGCACATTACATATTCTTTTGTTTCTGCATGCTTGAAAATCTTCACAAACCTAATCAACAAGAGATTTGTTTGTTTAAGCATATATATATATATACACACATAAAACAACAGACATTGCTGATAACCTCCCAATAACAAGAAAATATTTTAAAAATACACTTTCCAATAATTATTTAAAAACCTGATTTCCAAAAAAAAAGTTGATGGGTGGGAACACTTCAAACTAATTTAGAAACTTGAATATTTATGTACTGCTTATTAAATTCAGGAATGAAGATGCAAAAATGGGAGAAAAAGTACAGACCATCTCTCAATTCTTAAAAAGAAACAGGAGTGATCCTAAGTATTAAATGTTAACACATTTTACTTTGGTTGTTGGCAACAGCCATCAAAGTTGCAAATACATTCAGAATTGTGAAATATAAATGATTATTTCACAGGAAAAAAAAGATTTTGGAAGATAAAGTAGTGCCTTTGAAATAATTTGCTCTTCAAACCTATCAACAGAATGTTGAATTAAATGTCTATTAATAAAATACTGGAGGGAAAAAAAAGAACTAATCAACAGTTTGAGAGCTGGACTTCCTGAAAGACTTCGAAGTTCTTCAAAGATGTCATTGACAGCAAAAACTGCAACATGACAAATTGGCTAAGCAAAACACAGAATGACAAAGATGCTCCCGCACTGTGAACAACAAGCAGTATTTAATATGTATTAGTTACCTGCAAAACAAAAAGTAACAATCATCGCAAAATTTTTAGAACCACAAGTTAAAGTTGGTCACCAGCAGAAGGAAGTTACAGTGAAACTTTAGGACACCATGAAAGAAGCCTATCCACACACTACTGATGCTTGGCATTCAGAGGCGTGGGGGAAACAAGAAAGCTCCCGGACGCTCCAGGCTGCTGCTTGCTGCTTCTGCAATAGAAACCTCTCCCAGCGCAGGTTTTGCTCCAAGCAGAGGAACGTCGAGCTGGCCGGCTCTGCTCCCATGCCATCTATTGCTCATGCAGGTGAACGTTTTTCAGTTACTTAGTTTTATGTGCAATATTCTCTGGAGTTACCAGGGGGCAAAAAACCCAAAACCCTAAGAATGGGATCGCGTCCAAGTCGTACAGCTCCTCTCTTCCTCCAGCCACTAGTAAAACACTAAAACTTGTCTGCTCAAAACAACCAAGTAATCTCCAACCAGGCCTACATTAGCATTGCATGAAGAAAGGAGGTTTCAAGTATGGGGTTCTGCTTGTTTGTCTTTTCACTATTTCTGCAAATGACTAGATAATCTCAGGTTTATATAGCTTCTCCTGTGGGGCGGCAGAAGGGCTTGAATTCCTTCCTTACTCGGAAAGCACCTCGGAGGAGGCTACAGCCAAGGAGCGACACTGCAGCCGGCCCCAGCGCTGCGGAACAGAAAAGGCGGCTGTAAAAGGGCCGCTCTGGAAGCCGCCACAGCAGCTGACTCGGGAGAAAAGCGACGGCCGAGGAATTTTTGGGCCTCCTAGCAACATTCTTTGCTGTCATCAGAAACCACAGTTGATGTTGCTAAAAGCTGGTGCCTGTGCCTGGACAAGCAGAGGCAAGAAGGAAGGGTGTGAGAAATCCTTTCCCTTATTAGTCATGATTTGCCTAATGGACAATCATCAGAATGGAAATAACAGGATGAGTACCATCAAAAATACAGCTAATTTGACAATGGCAATAATATCATACATGACTGATTTTAAATGCATACATTTCATTTGAAAACTCCTTTCCTGTGTCAGCAAAAAGTACCATACGGATAGAAACTTTATCCTCTTTATTGAGCAATTCAGCATATCATACTCTTCAAACTTTGTTTTCTCACCTATTTTATGAAACTAACTTTTTTGAAGAAATTAAGAGTTTAAATTTTACATTTAAGTCACTATCTACTTTAAAAATGAATAACTTCAGTTAATATAAGAATATTATCATAGTTTCTGCCACTCATTTTTATCCATAAAATATTTACAACAACCACACTTGTTACCATGTAACACTCTTTCTACATTTGTGCATCTCATTCAGAATACTTGTATCAGTACAATTCTGAATAATGTAGGTATAGATATGTTAAGATGATGCTTAATACATGAGCGTTAATGGCATCATTAAAACAAGATTTAAATACCTGCACTTTTGCTGTGTGTTCAGGTGTGGTGGTTACGGTAGCATTTATATTTACAAGTAGAACTGACATATTTAGTTATTAATAATCTAGATGCAGCAAAAAAGAAGCGAGATTATCCAACAAATTCTTTATGTAAGACTTGAGATCTTTATTTTAGGTTTGCTACCTCTGAAAAGTTTAAAAAGTTTAAAGTATACGTTTGAATAAACATAAGTTTAAGAGATTTATTATCTGGTTAAGACTACTAAAATCTAATGCAATTCCCTCCAAACATCCTGCAGCAGGTACTTCTGCTGCTCTATAAAAGCAGGAAAATATTCCTCTCAGTTCATTGGGTCTTCCAGTACATACAGCAGTAGCTGTATATAGGGTAGTCTTTATTTCCATAGGGATTCAGGTCTAAATTCTAGACACAAGAGATTAAACCCTATTTTTAGAAAAAAAATTATATATATAGTAGTGATGTTTTTTCTACTCTATTTTTGGGTAATTAAGTAGCATGAAAGAATTTCCTAAGAAGTATAAAAACGGTCTTGCTACATAAGCAGCTAACTTTATTTTTAGAGGCTCAGTAATTAAAATTAATGGAAGCCTTTATTATTTGTCATTTATCTGCTTTTAAATACTTACAGTGAAAAATACGGAAATCAATGTATGGATGAGAATCTCTTCTCTCTGTTTCAAATCCTGCCCGACTTCTTACTCGCACATCTCCTAGAAACAGGGTCAAGAGTGAAATACAAGTGTGGAAGAGTGGCAGAGATAAAATGCAAATGAACATAGCCCGGAGGGGTAAAGATTCATGTACTTAATGGAGCAGGGTTACTCAAACCATAGGCCTATTTCAATGCTTTTTGTTTTAAAGGTGAAATTCAAAACAAAGTTTGAAGACTCCTTCAAAATGCAACTGCATGCTTTAGGGTGTGGGGCTTTTTTTTGCTTTCTTTTTTTGTCTGTGTCATAATCTCTTCTGCCTAAGCATACACTGCCAAAAACAAGTGATAAGCATTCAGATGAAATTAGGAACAGCTCGCTACACCAGTATGGTAAAAATGCAACTTAATAGGAGAGTAAACAAGAACATTAAAAGTTGGTTTGTTCCTCAGTAAAACACATAAAACACTTAACAGTCATGTAGTACAAAAAAGATTTAGCTTCTAGAAATGGTAGCCTTTAGCAAATAAAGTAGCTATAATATAGTTTTATACTACAAAATAAAACATTTCCCATTGTCATTTACTTACTTGTGCTCAGCTGTTTGAATATTACACAAGAGCCTATTAAAATACCAAAATTCAGTATTAAAGTTTTATAAAACTATTTTTCACTGCAGTTAGCTTTAACCTGAATCTTTTACCATGCTAGCTGATTTCTACTTATAAATTTTACCAACTGAAAGCTGATCAGTGTTCTTTCAGTAGTTACTGGTATGAATTAATATAAGCAGTTTGTTTTCATTTAAAACTTCTGCTTAAAATTCTTCAATGATTACAAATTTTGGCAAATCCTTGACAATTAAATGTACAGCATTTCCTGTCCCCCTGCCCTCCTCCCAAATTCTAATAAAGTCAAATTTAACATGGGATAATGTTGTTATCATGCGATAATGAAATTTCTATTATTCTCCTCACTAATAAAATTATTTCCTTTCAAGACAATACTCAAATATGTTGAAACTGCTTTTTTCTCTTCTTTTCCAACTTACTGATTTGCAGTGCTAAGCCTACTAGCAAAACAAAGAAGAGACAATCTACGTCAGAAGAAGAGCTAAATTTTTGTAAAATACTTTTGTAAATTTTTGTATTTTTGTAAAATACTTTTGTAAATTTTTGTAAAATACTTTCAACACTCAACAGATATGTTTCTAGAGATAGGGATCTCTAAACACAGACATATCTATAGTGACACACTTCACATGAATGTTATCTTGTGACACGCCCTGGAAGTGCTACAAAAGACAAAGAGACTCAGGGTTCCCTGTATATTGGGACATATCACATCAGTAAAAATATACCAAATGTACGTTGGTTTCAGTTATTCCTTTTGTTGTTATTGAAAATGAAAATTTAACAGAGCTGCAAGGGTCAGTAACCCAATTATCTATAAAAAGCTATTACCTATAGAAGCTATTTTTTCAGTTCATGGACAATGCATCAGATTACAAATCTTTCAAGCATTCGTATGAGCAGAGTGTAAAAGGCTTCTCTTTAAAATTTTGGGGACAATACAGAGGCAGCAGTTTGTAGAAGTGTTGTGGGTAGGCACATAGACAACTGGCAGATATTATTCACAAATAATAAAGAAAAGCAATAAGGAGGAGGATTTTGGAAAGAGGGCAGTGACTATATTCGCGGCTGTATATGAAAGTGTTAGTTTACATATAGGAAAATAAAATTTTTCCTTATCCACCAAAATAATCATTTAACTACAGCTTGTGTTACTGATAGATCTTTCAGTTGATCAGCTGAACTGAGGAAAATAAAGGAAGTTTGGATTGAATATTTAGTTTTTTAGTCGAATATTTGTTTATTTTTTGATAGAAAAGATGATGTCACTTTTGTAAATCAATATACAGCTGCGGTCTGGTGAAGAATTTATTTGTTCAAAGTATCAAGAACAGAAAAAGCTAGGAAAATAAAGGAGACAGTTCAGCAAAAATATCTGAACAAAAGGAACAAGTGATACTTGGAAATTTTTCTTCCCCCATCCCCCTCCCCCCTTTTTTTTTTTCTTACCACTACTACTTTAGTAGTTAGATACAACTAAGATTGAATTACTTGCATATTAACAAAGTAAAAAGTTCTCAACAAAGGAAAGCAAAAAAATAGCTTCATTAACTGTTACACAAAATTCTCTGTCCTTGACTATGGTTGATTTTTTTTAACTGAGTTCTTCAGTAATATTTGCAATTATTCTGGAATTCTGGAAGAAAAAGGTAATACTGCCACTGGAATTTGTCTCAGTTAACAAAAGTAGAAAGTCTGATTCAGGTAGAATTTGAAGATGCCATATGCATCATATCTGGGATTTCTAACAGGTACAGAAGCAGCAAACGGAACAGAATCAAATTGTCTGCATACTGGCACATACTAACATCACGCGCTATGCAGAAGCACCATGAGACCAACTCTGCTGCACACGTGCAGTGAAACCCAAAACAAAAACACTGGACCACCGGTACGTATCCGCCAGCTGATTTAATCTGCAAATATCAATATATGTTAAATACATCCAGCTTTCCCCCCCGCCTTCAAACATAACATACTCACACTGATTTGCTTGAGAAATCTCACACAAGATTTTGTTAGGTCATCTCTGGTAAATGACACAGAATCTAATCTTACTGAAGAAGCATACTGATCATCACAGATAACTTTAAAAAGAAAGGCATAGGAGACTTGAGTTTCCAATAAATTCCAGCAAATAAAAGGATGCTATTAAATAATATGCTTTCTTAAAGCAGCATCAGGAATACATTATTAAGTAAAAAGATAATTAAATTTAATATTTAAGGAGAAATTAATAATTTTGCAAAATTATTTGGGACCTTTTTTAAGATCTCAGAGGGGTTACAGAATCTTCTGAAACCACAAGATAAGTGTTGGCTTACAGCTAACACTTCCTTGGTGAAGGAAAAAGTTGATATATCAAAACAAAACAAAAAAATCAGATTTGACCTACACAAGGCAACTACCTACTTCACAGTTTTTATCTTAAATTTAGCCACTTAATCTGAAGTTTAGATCTCATTCGTGTCAGGAAAAAAAAGCGACATTTCTAGGAAAAATCAGAGTCCTTGAAACAGCTCCTGTATTTACTTAAGGGACCAAATTCAATGATAGTAGACTTCCAGAAATTAATTTTATTCTCTTGATGAGTTTCAGTGACTCCAAAGAATGAAGAAGAGTAATATAAAAAGAAATCATATTCTCTTCAGAAGAGAACGTGCGTAGCTGTGGCAAACTCTCTGCAGGCTCTGTACTCAGCTACAGTTGGTTTCTGCAGCAGCCCTACGTGACCAGGGCGCTCGCTGGTTACAGACCAGGAGGGCGAACAGAGAAGCTCATCTGAAGGATGAGCAAGTTAAGGCTGGGAGGGCTGTAAGAGGGAGATCCACAGGTTGAAAGCGCAAACAAGAAGAAAGGTGGGTGCAGCAGGACTTACCTGGAAACATCTTGCTCAGGACTCAGACCTCCCCAGAGCCCTGCCCATACACACAGGCAGCTGTGGCACTTGCAGGGCAGCTGCAGTGCCACAGTCAACATCCCTGCACATTAAGGCTACAACACAGCACGTGTTTCAGGCCCCGCTAACGCACCCGGCGCGACGGGAGAGGAGGCAGAG
This sequence comes from Eudromia elegans, assembly GCA_003342815.1. Taxonomy (NCBI): domain Eukaryota; kingdom Metazoa; phylum Chordata; class Aves; order Tinamiformes; family Tinamidae; genus Eudromia; species Eudromia elegans. The sequence goes on along the minus strand of PTEX01000088.1, from coordinate 65,613 downwards.
CCCATGGAGAGCGCAGCCGGCAGTGGCGGTTACCACCGCCTCCGAGGCAAATGCTCACGGCCAAGCCAGCAAGTTGAGGAGCAAGACTTCCAGCAAGGGTGGCTAGCTTCAGAGGTTAGGTTTGGACTAAATTTGCTAGAGAGAGAGATAACAAGCGAGCTGATTATGCTAGAATTAAAGCAAAAGGAAGACAAGGTAACAACTGCTACCAGAGAAGAGCGTGTACCTGCCCAGCACGTCTGTTGCCTCCACTGGTGCCTACTCGGATTTCTGTTCTGCTCGAGGCTCCTGCAAACAGGGCTCAGGGCTCCCTGAGACGGGCAGTCAGAAGCCCACATTTCCAGCCCATCCACAGCAGCAAAATTTTCAGGCCACACAAAGGAAAGAAAAACCAAAACAGAAGAGCAGAGAGGAAGCGCAGAGAGTGTTACAGTCCCACAGAGGAAACGCTTGGGAGAAACCGGGAGAATCCCTCCTGGTCACCGAGAGCAGCAGCTGGTCAGGGAGATGCAGATACATTAGTCCTTCAAAGACCTTCAGAGAAAAATTCTACAATGCTGCGTCTGTATCTGTATTTTAAAAGAGTGCGTCAGACACTTAGGAGTGGCCAGGGATGTATTTTAGGAATGGGGTATGAGAGGGGAGTCATTCGAGTCAATGCTCTGCTTATACTGACATTGGTAAGGACAGTTTGTTGCTTACTTCATATGCCCCTGAGATTTGATCTTCTTTTAGGCTGAACCTGAAAACCCTGCCACACCACAGCCGTTTGTTTACTTGGTGCAAAGGAGCTTCCAGGGGATTCCCGTTTGGATGGCCTGCAAAATGGCAGGGCACAATCCTGCGGGCAGCGCAGCTGAGCAGAGCCACGGCGAGGTGCTCGAGGTAACCTCCACCTGGTACTTCTGGCCTGCTAAATGGTTCTCCTTATTCAGGTACAGTTTATTAGCAGATTTAGTCAGCTTGGACTCATGACCAATCCAGTGAAGGGCAAACCTCTGTAAGAGGGCTCCACTTTCCGTGAAGTTACAGCTGAGGATTTCCCAGTGACCCTGCTGAAGTTATTACAGGAGAGAGCCCCACTGCTCCGTGCAGGAAACATTTCATCGCTCTCACCCCCCAGATCCTAATCAAATACACGTGCTTTGGAATCCACTTTCATAAAAGTATGCTGCATAGTTATACAGGCAACTGTTYAGCTTTCAGGACAGTCTTTTTTACACTCCATTTATAAATACAATCATAACTAAAAAAATCCATAAACAGTTGTACAGCAAAGTGCAGTTAATGTTTACAAAGTGACTGCTAACAACTGAGAAAATACTGTTTAACAAATTATTTCAAACACACAATGAGCACTTTTTTGTTTGCTTGTCCTTCCTCCAGCAAAAAATAGAAAAGGTCAACTCTTTTAAGACTTGCTATCTCTGAACTGCTAGTGTTATTAGACAAGAATACCAGCAAGTTATGCTTTTATATATGGTTGTACATACACATGAAGAACCACAGCAAGTCATGTTTTGCTTTCCTTTAGGTTTACTTCAGTATTATTGCAAAAGTTCTCAGCAGATATCATGACCTCGCTTACTTCACAACTAATTTAAACTCCCAGATGAGCAAAAGAAACAGAAATCACATCCTTCTTCATCCATACTAAGAATTATTTTCTTACAAGCTGACCGTTTACCATTAAGAGATTAGTTTTGAAGAGGCAAAAACTATATACTCACACTGTCTTTAATTCAAGCAAATCAAAGCTTCGTAAAGAAGAAAATTTCTCAAAATCACTCAATTTCTGTGATTTTGAAGCAGAAAAATTGGTGAAGAGAGTCCTACTTATAGCACAAAATAAATTTAATCAAAAAGCAAGAATCACAAAAATCAAAGAAATGAACAACTCCAGGCCTGAATTTACTTTCATACTCTTCTGACCAGAGCAGATGAATCAATCATATTTTAGAGAATTCTACTGTTCAACCTGCAAAAAGGACTACTGAAAGAATGGTTATTTTGACTTTCAAAAACAAAATAAAGCTATCTCTAACCAGAAAAGCAATCAAACTAGCACTTTTTTCATGAACACTTGGAAGATAGCATTTTCCATCCACCTCCACTTTACAAGTCTCTAAAGTAATCACATCTTCACAACAAAAAATTTTTAGCGTACAGTCAACCCTATTGTATTAGCTTCATAAACTTGTAAGAACAAGTAATTGAAAAACAAAAATGGAAAAGACTAAGTCAAGAATTGCATATGTGTGTATCTATATGGAGAATTGCTTAGGGCAAGCAACACGACTTGGGAGTGAGAGAGCAATTAGAGAGTCCTTCATGCCCAGGAGCAGTGCCCAGAAGAGGAGCAGGATCCACCTGGCCCCACAGGAGCTCAACATCTCCCGTTCCTCAGTCTGCAACCTCAGCTCCTGCCTCTGCGTGCTCAGCACCACAGAGGGTCTCTGGTGGTTACTCATCCCAATATTGTCCTTTCTTTTTAATCAGATCTTAATTTTATCTAGCTACTGCTCTGGGAACATGCTGCTATCTGCTAAATGTCGGCCCTGTCAGGTTGTCTTTCCCTTCTCAAGTTATCTTTCAGAATTAATACGAGACGTGTAATTTCAAACCATATTATTGTTTTAAGAAGAGCTCAAGTATTTCAGAGTTTCAGCCCTACCACTGGAACCCTCACAGAGAACAATTCTCTAAGCTATACATGTCTAAGGAGAAGAACACCAGAAGAGGTGACAAAAAGCGGTGTAATAGAAATAAAGATCCATCATGAATAAAGGATGAACACCATTGCAATAGAAACACATATTGTGATGCTGCCAATATACATTTTACAATAACAATATATTTTATTAAAGATAAGTTCTCAATCAAATACTATTAAAGATAAGTTATTACTTAAATACAAGTCTTTTTTTTGTAAGTCTCACTCTAAATTAGAGTTACTGCAGAAAATAAATACAGGATTAACGAATGAAACCATTGCTTTTTTTTTTTTAACAGATAAATACAAGAAAGCTATCAGATGCAAGAGTCAATTAAAAAAAAACAACCCAAACAAACCAAGAATTTCCACATTAACACAAAAAGAAACAAGAAGTTTCTAAAGAATCTAATCAAAATATTATCCAGGAGAAAGACAAAGATTTGTTTAAGAGTACAATGTATAAATATAGTATTTTTAAAATGGTCACAAACATTAGGAATTTACATGTAGGAACTGACATGCTTACCTAGCATACGAATGTACAACGCAGTCTGATCGGAGCTGTCATAGGAAATTGCTCCACGTCTCTACAAAAAAAACCCACAAATATAAAAAGTCAGTATATTCTAAGCAAGTTGAAAGTGATTCACTTATAAATTAAGTTAAAACAGAATATAGCAGCAATTGTCCATCCTCAATTTAATTCTCAACATTAAGTTAGAAAGTTTGGTGGTGTATCCTTCAAATATATGTTCTGATTTTGTTTCAGGATGTTACAGGGGTGATAAAGGAAGAACACAAACTGATAGCAATGAAATTATGAGAAACAAGTCTAGCAGTGCTGAGTGTGAGAAGAATACCCACAGGCATTTCTTTTCAGATGCTCCTCCATCACTTCACATAATAAAAAGAACACAAAATGAGATTAGGCAGATGTAAAAAATATGCTCCCAATGACCTTCCAGAATGTAATTCTCACATACTTGCAGTTCCTAACTGATTTATTTTTACCCATGGGATATTTTCTTCTTTCAAATCTAAAACTGTTTTAAAAAGAAGTTAAAAGATTTCTTGAATCCTAGGAATTCAGTATATATTCTGCAAAGTTGGCACATGCAATTCCGACTCCACCCTGTACTTTCTGTAGGCAAATCAAGTGACCAGTAAAGCGGCAGTAAAAACAGGCAGGTATTTTAAAACAAGACAGCAAGTGATATTTCACATGTGCCAATAAAAGTGTTAAAAGAGTTATCAGAATATCTGTGCAGGACAGACACTCCTGAAAAAGACATATTTCTTATCCACACATAATATTCCTTATATGACATACATTTTAAGTCAATGGTGTAATACTTATAATTCGAGAAGTTGCCCATGAGCCTGGTAAACTCGTCCTGCAATAGCTGAGAACTAGGGGTGCGCTCTCCCCGTTGCACAACGCTGGCCTCATGCGTCACAAGACCGAACGAGAAACCACGGTTCAATTTATTTTCCGCTTACAAAACACTACAAACTCTTGCTTTCTAGTCCGCATCCCCTTCTGTCAGCACAAAATGAAAACACAAGATTGTCTGCATTGCTGGCAACTGAAATACGCACTGACATTTATTTGACTAATTCTGCTCTTCTCTTCATCACCTCTAATGCTAACTTGAAGACCCAGCTCTCAGTCAGACGCCTTTTCCTTCTTTCCTTTGCTGAGTTTTCTCTGCCTTTATCTGCATTTGGCCATTTGTCATCCTACAGCCTACAGCCATGCCAACCTATGCTACTTTTCAACACGAGGATCACTGTCATAACCTGACTTCAATTCTGCCAGTCCACAACAGTTGTTCTTCAAAGAAACAAGAATTTTTTTAACGTCTGGCTTTTTCTTGCCCCATACACTTACTCACACCGAGGACACGGAGGCAGGCTACTGGGGCCCTCCCTGCGAAAACTGCAGACCAAAGCTACCCCGGAAGGGGACACAGTCACCCGCAGGTCCCCTCTGTGAAGCAGGAACAAGGGACATGCAACAGACTGGGAACGTGCAAGCTGGAGACAACATGGGGAACCAAACCACAGCAGGAAACAGCACAGGAAAACAGACACTGCCTACTCAGAAGGCTTCTAAAGGGAAGTAAGAGAGCTAAAGGAATAAATCGGTCAGTGGGGATTACCTATATGCATCTACCTATGAAGTAAACTGAATGCACAGACTGAAGATTAATAACCTCTATCAGTGTGATTTGCACAACTGAATGTGTCAGGCTCCCAGGCCAGGAGTTACACGTAATTGTTTTAATATTTCTCATGTTAAAACAAGAAAAAAATCCTTACGCTTGAAGTCCAAGAGGTTTTTCCAAAGGTAAGCCTCATTTTTAATTACAGAAATGACCAAAGACATAACTGCAAATGGGTCCAATTATACTAGGTGTTCTAAAGATTACAAGGAAGGACTTCTTGGACGGCACTTTCATGCTGTCTTCACACTTTTGTTCTGTATTTCCTTGGAAGATCATAAACCATGCAAATAATCCTTCCCTTAAATACGTTTGCCCAGCATTTCTCGCAGCAACGTGCCTGTCCCGATGGGAAAGCTAGCAATACAACTCCCAGGGCAGAAAACAATGCCTGTTTCCAAATTTCCTCGTATAATCTGCCCTTGCATTTCCAAGCATTTCAGCTGACTGCACTTTCAGCAACCCAGTGCACTTCAGACCACCGACTCTGGACAATCAGTAACGTAATTTAGTGCTAACTTGTGCTCTGCACCTGTCTAGCACACAGATTTCTGGACATGGCCAGAGCAGCTCTGTAACCCAATACAGCAAAAGCTCAGCACACGTGCAGATGGAAGAGCCATCCCCAACTGGAATGGGAGTATCCAAGGAAGAAAACAATACCTGAAAATTAATTGGCAGAGAAATCCCTTTGAGTGTTTTAGTTAAAAATTTTTTAACTAAAATAATAAACCCATGTATGGTATCAAATATATTAGCCTATTTTTTAAAATGTAACCCGTTTATCAGCATTTAGTTCTGTAAGAACTCAAAAGAAACTTTGACCAAGATAAGCTTTTAACAGTGCTTTCTAAAGCTTAGTTTCCAAAGGAAAAAGAGAGGCCACTCATTGTGTAAGCATCACCAATAAAACTTCAAAAGCAATGGGACAATTTCAGCTCATGTTGCTAGAGGGGTAGAGGTCCTACAGGGACTTAATTCACACAAACTGTGAAATCAGATAGTTAGATAAAGAAAACAGCCATTAGCAAGTGCCATGGAGGGAAGAGTCTAGGGTGGCTGCGGGGCAGAGCTGGCAGCTATGGGGGGAAGGGGCCGGTGGAGATCAATGGGGAAGCTGAAGGCTCGCAGGTCTTAGCAACTTGTGATAGGTAGATAAATCAAGTAACCCAGGACTTCTCCAGCTACAGCTGCTCCGTGGCGGTTCACGCTCTCCATAGGGAATGGATTGTACTAAATCACGCAATGCAGGTTGATCTTTACCACCAGTTTTACTACTTTAAGTCATAATGTAGGCGTATTAACACTAGGCTACCCTACACTCTTCCAGAAAAACGCACCAGCTCACAAAAGGGAAAAAAAAAAAGAGAAGTTATTTAAATAACTGCAGTTCTTCAAGATTCACTGCTCAAATTCAACTTTTAAATCCCTCTAACCAAACAGATTCAATGCTGCAGGTTTTTTTACTGGCTTGTGAACTGACCCATGCCCTGAACTAGTAAGTGGAAGGGCAAACAGCTTGTGAAAAAACAAACTTTCTATAAAGTATGTAACAGGTCAAAGAATTTAATCACTATGTTTCTCCCCTTGATGCCCATCAAACGTACACCCTCCCCCATTAGCAATGAGAAGTCTATTCTTTGTAGGCCTCTCACTGAAATTTCATAACTATAAAACTAAAACTTACCTTACTTACGCGGGCAAGCTGACCATTTGATACAGCATTTGCTGTATCAACCTTTAGAAACCTCTGGCTAACATCTTTAAGACAGAATCTGACTTACAGCCCCTAAAAAGCACCTGAGCACTCAGAGTAGGGCCATGAGAATTAGCCTCAACTCCCAACCACAAAAGGCTCCAAATATGTTTACAGAAACTGAACTCTGTGCTTAAATCCAAGCTTGTACCAAATCGACCTTTTCTCTTTACTGACATTCTTCCATTTCATGAATCATGTGAATTCCCTTAGAGTAAAACAAGGTTTCTACAGCCCTACACCTTTTTGGTCTACTTCAAGCTTTGGCTCTACTGACAAGTCTAAAAGCACACGTGTCCTTGACTCAGACACTCGAGCTTCACTGCACCAGGCAGAGAATTACTTGGGCTCAGAGTTCAATGTTAATGTGTTCATATAATATGTTCATATGTGTGCCTTTTCAAACACAAGGATAACTTGATCCTGTGGGAATATCTGTTGTACTCAAAGTGATTCAACAAATTCCTCAAAGGATTTGGTGAGGTTTTTACCCCTCCAGTCCTTTCCACACACAAGTACACAACTTTGAATTGAGTGGGCTGTTTTGTTTCTGCAATGAAGATGGAGGTCAAAAAGAAAGTAAGTAGACGTACTGGGCTTCCACCTTGAAAACTTCATCTCAGCTTCACATCAGACTGGTATTTATTCTTCTAAAGGACACAGGAAGAAAAGTCTTCATTACTCCTACGATTTATCATATCTTTAGGGAATCGGAATGGATGAAGTTCAAAGTAAAGTGGAAGATCCATTAACAGTGGAAAAACTACAATGATAAAAGCATTTCCCCAAAGTTGGCAAAGGGAATATCCACAAACAGAAATGTGAAGACAATTCTTCCCAGAAAAACCTTTTCGCAATAGAATAGGAAATTAAAGGCCATGCAATAATAACGACATGTCAAAATAACACAGGGATATGTCTTCAAAGGGAAGCCACTTCAGCGAGCCTAGGCAGGACAGCACACACACATAGCACTTGGAAACAGAGCACCTGCTGCTGTTCAAACCAAACAGAAAAGTTTCCACTGATACCAGTTTTATCACAGCAACTGCCCAGCCCTGCCCAGCGCAGGGCACCAGGATTACTGGTAAGCAGCTAATTCTGGCACTCGCGCTGTCCGGCAAAGCAGCAACTCATTTCATTCTGCAGCAGCAGAGTTTATTCAAACACTCAACAGAAAAGGAAAGTTATCAGGGGTCAGGAAAACGACCAGTCTTAGTTGATTTGACTTGACTGCTTGGTTTGACTTCATTACTTACTTGACTTTTCTAAGTTATTTACCAGATGATCAGAAGACACTAGCCGTTCACAGAAGGAGAAAACGTGACCACTTTTGCAGAGGTTTTTGCAATTTGCAATTGCATTTGCAATTTTCTAACTATGCTATTTCAAATACATACATCCAATGTAAGACATTGACTAGTAAGAAACTAGTTGGATTGGACTTATCTTTTATTATATTTCAAGAGAGACACTGTCATTGATCACAATTCCTGGAATTATTTCAGTAATTAAGAATCCCCTCACCCCACAAGGTAAAGGTGGGGTTTTTTTTTTCAGTAAAGTACAAGGAAATGCCCTTTTAAAGCACTTAAATTGTTATTAAACTGAGGAAAACCACTGCTAAATAAAAAAAAAAAAAAAAAGTCCTACTAATTTATAAATATTTCACTGAAGTTCAAATCAATCACTGTGAAAGTTTATCAAGCTAGAAGAAAATAAATTTAATTTCAAGAATGCAATACAAATCTGCAACAACACCTGCTTTGTGTGTATACATAGAGAATTTTTGGTGTCATGATTTTAGTATTTTCTTCTGTATAAATCTGTTTCACATCATAAGTGTCCTGAGATGGAAGACAATCATTGATAAACCTAGATACTGTTTGAATGATAGCAGTCATAGCAACTTTTAAAGATACTTGATAGATCAATATCGCTGTTTTCATTTGTACATCCACAAATGTAATGGACAGCATCAGATATTTACCCAAAGTTTTGTTATCATAAAAAGTTCAAGACTAACAAAAATATACAAAACAGCTTGAAAAATGAACTGAAATTAAGTATAGTCCTTAAAAAAAGTGACTTAAGATTGAAAAATACAGGAGCATCATCTTTAGAAACTAAGTCAGAAGGGAAGAGTGGTCCAAAAGCAACAGTGAAGTGAGCTGACTGGATGAAGGCAGCAAAAGAACACTTCTTTAGAAAAATAGTCCTTAGTATACCTTAAAATACAACAAGCAAGTAACAGAGGGTTTTATGCTTAATTGTATTATTTCAAAAATTTACAAAATTACAGGCATAATTCTTAAGCTGGCTTTATGTATAAAGCTAAAAGAAACAACTATTCTAGTAAATTGGAGATGACGGACTAGGCTAGCACGCCAATTGTCAAACTCCGGTAACTGGGACCTGCCTTCAGCCACAGCTGAAGGTTTGTTCCCTTTTTCTGGTCTTTTTCTTGATGTAACAAAAGAAGCAGAGTTACTAGCAACTGAGTCTGACTTTTTTGCTTTAGGTAATTTTAGGACCGTGCTACTGGTACTGCCCACAGAGCACAGGCACAAGTACCCGGCAAAGCTCATCTTCAGAATAGAAGCAAATTCATGGCTGTTTGCACTTCTATTCACTGTACAAAATGTTTAAAGTTTTGTATATAATTAAAAAAACCCTAAGTACTCTTTGTTTGTTTGTTTTTCCAGCTTCTTCTGATTCCCGCTTTCCCTCATAGCTATAAATGTAAAGCTGCTGTTACACCTTTTAGCATTAATTTCAGCATTGGGCAGTGGCTTCTCTGTGAAGGGAAGGGGCTCCCTGCAGCCCCCAGCACCACTGCAGGGACCACTGCAAAGTAAATACACGGGTCCTGAGCACCAGGCTGCTGATTTTGCCCGACACCAGCACCCGCTTCCCGTAACACGAGCGCTTGAGGGGGAAAGAGCACAAAGTGAGAGCAGGAGCTGGTCCTTCAGCTAAGCAAACAAAACTGGTATTTCCACTCCCATAGTCCTGAAATCAGCACGACAAAAAAGGATATCCTGTCCAGGAAGCAACATGCTCCAGTCTGTATTATACTTGCTGGCTTTAAAATTCTTTCCCCTTATTTTCACACAAAGCCTTTGAACTGCTGCAAATTGGAAGATTTATGAAGAAGGAGAGCAAACCAAACCCTGCCATTCAGAAGCCCTTTTAGATCACTTTTCCCAATGCTACAAACACAGTCCTCACACTTCAAGAGTGGGGAAAAAAAAACCCTCCTAAGCCAAGGATACAAAGTCAGGTATGAACACTCCAGAAACAAATTTAAAAAAATAAATAAATAAAATTAAAAAAATAGTCTAAGCACTTGCAAAGAGAAGCTCTCAATGATTTGTTTTCTCTCAGGCTACTTATAAAGCCCCTGTAGCCAAAGCATAGGAATAACAAGGCCTACCTTGGAAGTGATCCGTCTGATAAAGATCAGAGCTAACCACCAGATCAGCGCAATTCCCATGGGATCGCCCCAAAGACCCACAGCATAGTCACCTCCCCGAGCACCACCAGCACCCAGAGCTGCCTCAGCACTTAGGAGACGGATAAAGAAGAGGCGCTGGGAAGGGAAGGGAGGGAAGGGAAGCCGAGGGAAGGGAAGGGAGCAAAGGGAAGGGAAGGCAGCAGCCGCAGCCGACAGCTGCCCGGGCACTGCAGTCACCTGACAGCCCCAGACACTCACTCCACGAGGAAGGGCAGCCCGGCCAAGTCCTCATCGCACAGGGAGGCTTTACAACCAGGGGACACAGCAAACACTAACGCCCTGCTAAATGCTTGCGAAGTTCCAGGGGAAAAGGACAAACCCAACACTGATTTTTTATTTTTTATTCTTGTAATATATTTCAGCGCAGGAAGGCTTGCTAGACTAGAAGATGAACAAAATATTATTAAATATATACCACTGCTCAAAAAAACTAGGATAATTCACAATTCTGTCTTGCAACAATATTCTGGTGAGGAATTATTTTTATTGTAAAAAAAAAAAAAAAATGTATGGCCAGCTCAAACATGAGCTGCCAAACTAAGCAAAGGAGCAACTTTAGCACTAGAAAACGTGTTCCCTCCTATTCACAGGAATACTGTGAGGAGACTCACAGCAGGGTGCTTTTCCTGACAGAAAGGATAGGGCTCTTTTGGTTATTAGTCATATTATAAAATATTTGCTTGCCTTTTGAACTATAATAATCTCAAAATCTTTTTTTTTTTGAGCTATAATCATAATCTCAGCACCAGATGAAGCACACTTCAAAGCTGTATCCTCTGCTCTCTCCACCTGCCCTTGCCCTTGAAAACCAGTCAGACCAAAAACATAAGCAAGAACACTCAAAATATACCTACTGCACCTCACCTAACAGCGCATCACTCAGCTAAAGGTCTAGAGTCCAGTTCCACCCAAAATATAAGCTGTCACGGAAGCAGACATGAAAACATTATCGTCTCCAAACACCCGTCAACGACAAAATCCCCTGACAACTAGCCATTACCAGGCATTTTCTTTCTTTTTAATCAATAAGTGGCATTAGGCTATATTTGGAACAACAGGAACAGATCAAAAGATGCCTGTTGGTTGTTACATTTGAGCTACATGAGCTATATGATGCTTAAGATTTTTATTTAAACTTAGTTCAGTTCTCTGAACCAGACTCTATCACAAGGATTGAAAGCTGCCAAAATCACCAACGATTTTGATCACTCCTATCCCTGTACGTCCTGATGTCCTACAAGGGGCTACAGGACATTTGGTGCACGCAAGGGCTGTAGTGGTCCTGTTTCCTGTGAAAGGAGACTAGGTTGCACATATCAAAACCATCCCGAAGATCAAGCCAATGAGTACTGTAAACAGGGGCAACAAGGTGAGTTGCTTCAAAACTGAACCAGCTCCAAAACACTAACAGAGGCAGCGCTTTAGATTCTTTGGCGGGACACACGCTCCCCTCTCTCGCCACTGCTTCCAATCTCTGATCAATCTTCTGAGTTTTCCTGTCACAAAATGCATGACAATGCAGGCTTATCCCTGGGGCACAGAGCAAATCTTTCTTCCACTCTTGAAAGCAAGACACAACATTATCATAAAGGATGTACAAAGTAAACACCATTGGCTCATACTCCATCAGTAAGTGGTCTAGTTAGGTAGTTTCTTGTCACAGACAACTTTTCTTAAGGTACTGAATAATGCATAAATCTAAAAGCAGCACAGAGAAAAATAATGTCTGTTAGTATCATTTGTTTTAATTGTGGTTTTGCAATCCAAAAACTTTTTCAGTAATAAAATTGTGAATTTGTGAGTAGGGGAGTCCAAGCAGCATCCCAATTTGTATGATTTGTATGAGAACAGAGAAGCTGAAGAGAACTGCAAGAGAAAATAGGGCTTTGAAGAGTTCTTTTAACAATTCTGAGATAAGGGGGAAATAAATGGCATTTTGCAAGCATATGAAAGAAATTATTTAAAATCATTACAGCAAGTATGATAAAGCATCATGTGTACAACTATATAAAAATTTGCTGGTCTCAAATTTCCTCTGTGTTAACATATTACCCAGTATGCAATCAAATCTCTGGGAGTGCAATCAACGACACCCTTGGGCACATGATAAAACCATCTTGAAATGGAGCAGCATACCAGGAAAAAAAAACTACTATAGATTATTTTTGTTTCTTCTAAAACTTTAGGGTATAAGGCTGCTTCTTTTCATTTTTTCCTTCTATTTTCCTCTTTCCCTTAAGAAAGCAAATGAACAAAAAAATCCCACCCACATACCACACTATTTCACAAATTCTTTATTTAGATTCTCTAAAATTAATTTTCTCAATGCATGTAGACATACCATGTTTGCTAATAAAAGATTTTCAGCACTTAACATCTAATTATAAGCTATTATCTAGTTTCTGCCCCTACCACCAGCTCAAATATATAAGTGCAACTAGTGTCTCTTACTGTTTGCAAAGAAAGAAACAAAAACATCCTAAGTTGATTTAAAAAAAGTCATGTGATATTGCTGACATTTCAAAGTAAATGCATTTTTTTGCTGAGCATTCTTTCCTGTGTAATGCCATAAGAATTCATTATCAATATAGCAGAAAACACACAGGGCCTTAGCATAGCTCTTACAGAGACTCCAGTAAGAAAACTGTATCAGTTTGGTCTCATTTAGAAACCAGCACAGTGTGGGACCAGCTTCTAGCAGAATCAAATCCACCCTTAATCTGGCACAGTAATCAGCAGACCTAGTGGCTTCTATATGGAAGATCTGAAGTTCCTGGAGACCTACAAGTCTCCATGTAGAAGCACATTCCTTCCCATGACCTTACTCTGCTAAATCCCAAGTAGCCTTGCTCTTTGTGCAGCTCTAAATTCCCATCTGCTCGAATCCTACAAATTTCATCAGTTTCTGCAATCCTAAAGAATGAACCAGAACAAATCCTGAACACTATCCAGTGTTGTCTTACAAAGCTCAGCAACTACCATCCCTACAAAGACTTCTTTAAACATTTCCCCCCACAAAAGAAGCACTTCAGTAATACCTATAGGAAACCCAGAGATGAGAAACAGTAAGGCATTTACCAGCCATTACCAGGCCTCGCGCAGCCCTCCTGCTCAAGCGCAAGAGAGTTTCGCACATCTCCATCATGGCATGGGTTTTTACGGGCAGGTTTGAGACCTGCTAGCAATCACTCCAAACTTCCACAGTAACGTGGGTTTGTAGGCACATACTTGTACACATGTACTAGAGATGACGCCTCCGCAGAGTGTTACTTGCCCTTCAAATATCCCCTTCCAGAACACACACAGAGCAGTGACTTGTGGCACTGTGATTTCCAGGCCACCTTCCTAACAGGCATATTACTAGTTATGGAACAGAAAGAGAACTTAATCTCACTTACACTAGTAGTATGCACACAGAGCAGAAGACGACCATTTACCAAATCACTGGCAAGCAGTGAAAAACAAAGCTCTAAGCACATGCCCATCACCCTCACCTTTCTTCCTGTCTGTTATTGCTGTTATCTAGTATTTGTGACACCTCAATCCAGCAGATTTCAGTGCCAAAGTGTAATTACACATTATCTATGAAAAGTGATCTTGTTACAGTAATGCGGGTAGCTCCTGTGGCTGCCCAAACCACCAACTCAGTACTGGACACAAGGCAAAAAACATATGGATGTATATGTGTGTGTATGTTTGCATACAAATTTTACAAATGCTACTTCTACTTGTATTTTAATTTAAAATATTATCTAAGCATTTTTATAGCAATTCAACTTTTTAATTAAAACATTGCCATGCTAATTATGTTGCAGCTGAGATCCAAAATTCTAGCTACTCTAACTGCTTATTAATAAAGACGCATATCATTTAGTGAGCAATAAGCAAACATGAAAAATTAAAGTTAGCGAAATCTGCCTTCATTACCATGATAATAAATGGTAATCACTCACTGCAACTACACTCAAAGCTTTGTTGATCTCAAACCTAGGCTCAGAACTCCTGTCACAAAGGGACCTGCACAGTCCAAAGCCACGGAGCGCTATGGAACTCAAACCATAATCACCATAAGGAGGTCAGACTTAGGAATTTTCTTAAGGAACACTTTTTCTTTCTATGGGTCTTCTTCCATGTCAGTCTTCAATAACTTATAGAAAGCATCAAAAATCCCTTTAAAAAAGAGAGGATTCTGCCTCAGTGAACAAAAGGAACTTAACTTTAAATTTCTGTACCATCACAGTCATTCAACATGGTAATGGAAAATTATCAAGACCATCCTGCAAACACTATAGACAACATTTGCAAACAGGACACCTGGACATTCTGCATTTTGGTAAATAAATCACAAAAATCTTTTCCAAAGTAAGTATACTTTTAAATGATGGAGTTTTCTGACAGCTGTTTTTAACCTTTCTATTATTTGCTCAAAGTCACTTTTATGAAAGTTAATAGGCCCTATGTAACAAAAGGCATTAGGTAAAAGGCATCTCAGTTGAAGAATGACTGAGAACACAGTTCCATTTCTTGGTACACTACTGAATGTCTAAAGTACATCATCCTAAAATGTTTCTTTGGCAGTACAGACTAAAATAAACCTAGTGCCTCTCTAATATAATAAATTTCAATTAATCTCCAGTTGATTTGTTTTTATCTAACACAGTAAATTTCAGGCTTTCTGAAAATATTTTATCTTTACAGATTTTTAAACCCCTAAAATGGGCCATGACTATATCTGTGTGCTATAAAAATCTGTTCCTATCAAAAACATTCTTAGTTGAAGAACTGAAATTCTATAGCACGGGAGATGGACTATTGTGCATATGCTGCAATTAATACCTATTCACAGCACTAGCTTTCTCAATATTGCAGAAAGTTTTCCCTTTCAGGGAACAAAAGTCCTGTTTTTTTCTCTTTTTTTTTTTTTCAGGTACCTGGTTCCTGAGTTTGCTCAGTTTCCATTACATTTTGAGGAGCATTCACTTCAGAAGAAAAAGAAGTGAGAAGTAACTCACCTCTCAAATGGGAGTCAAAAGAGGAAGGTGTTAGAAGTGGTTTTCTGAACTACTCCAGCACGTGTCTTTGAACTCTGAGTGATTTGCCTTTTTGAATAAGTAATCTCTTTAAAAAAATAATAAAGGTTATTTCAACAGTAGTGTAGTATACACAGCATAAGGTACTTCAAAAGCTGTCAGTAAAAATAAACTCTATTCTTTGTCAAAAGCCTCACTGATCTCTCCTTTTGGGACTATTCTCTCTAGAAAGTTTAAAAGAATCCCTGTTAACTGTAGTAAAATACAGCAGTTGGTCACTGAGTAAATTTTTGAAGTATAAAGCCTTTAGCAGACAGGATAGTCCCGGGCGGGGGGCGGAAAAAAAAGTATTAGGAAAACCATGTTTTAAGTAACACTTAAGTTCATGGGAAATGTGCCCTCACCTAATAAGCACAACTATATCTATCTACTGAGAAGAAGAGCTAAGTGTAGCGATACCCCTTTTAATATCTTTTAGTCCTTGCGGGCTACCTTCCACTTGCAAATTTTCACTCCTGTTTAATCAAATCTCCAGTCAAGTGAAGACCTGCATTGTGTTTCAGGATCCTACTTCTCTCCAAAGAAGGGATGCTGGTAAGGAGAAGTTAAAACTCCACCTTTACCCCAATCTTCTTGAAAGACAAAAATGAAAAAAGAGAGGATTAGAAAGTTATTAAGAAGGCAGGCTGTACATATACACCACCTCATTCCCCCTATTTTGTTTTCCCTTAGGAAACACCCATTTTCCAGCTGCCAGTATGCCTTTGAAGCTTATTACCTTGTGCAGAGAAGCAGGTAAGCTTGCTTGCACAAATGCTCCGCCAGACTTGGCCCACATCAGCTGGCATCTGTCCACACCAACCTGCAGACAGTGGCATGGGCCCATTCACAAAGGCTGGTGGCACAGCAAGAAATCAGACCATTTTCTGAGCCTTCGCGTGAGTTTTGAGATGGAAAAAACGGTAGGGCTGTTATAGCAAGAAGTGCACTCACAGCCCCCGGAGTGGTTCTCTTCTTGTTAAGACAGATTGGTCTGATGGTGACATGCAAGACGCTTATATTTTAGCTGCTCTAAACGACTGTGTTTTGCTATTAATTGTACATTTACAAACACTGAATGGTGTATTGTAAGAAACTGGTAAGTAATTCCAATTCCATCATGCTTCACATATTCTCATTATCTTGGCTATGGAAGTGAAAATAGGCAAAGAGTAACACGGAGACAAGACAAACTGCCGGTGTTCTGGCTTTCTAATACACTGTTTACATTTCTAAAGCATGTCTTTCAAATGCGAAAGGTGGCGTGTAAGTGGAAATCTAAATGCAAAATATGGACGAGATAATGTCAAAAAAGAAAGAAAAAAACCCACAAAAAGCATCAAATAATAAAGCTCAAAAAGGCATCACAAAATGATCAACACATTGCAACACCAGATATAGAAAAAAAAAAAAACAATTTCAGGAATTTCAGGTCACAGTAGTTACACCTTACTATAAACCTCCATGAATTATCCATAGAAAGTGCAAAGTGCACAAGGGATTTGACCTCTAAATTCAATATTCTTTTTTTTTTTTTTTCTTATCGTTCAGCAGAACAGCTCCTGCAGCAACTTCTAGGCCTGCGTATGGATTTCCAAGCACTAAGTGCCCCTGGACGCCCTCGGCTGGGCCGCAGAGATGTGAGGTGCGGGCAGGGAGGGTGCGGATTCCTCGAGGAGCCTGGGCAACGTGATTCCTGTGAGGGTGACAAAGCCCTGGAACAGGCTGCCCAGAGAGGTTGTGGAGTCTCCTGCTACGGAGGTCTTCCAAACCCATTTGGATGCCACCCTGTGCCCTGTTCTCTGGGTGTCCCTGTTGGAGCAGGAGGGTTAGACTAGATGATCTCTAGAGGTCCCTTCCAACCTCAACCATTCTGTGATTCCATTCTGTGATTCTGTGTTTTCTGCTAGCAAGTTACTTGCTACTTATCACTACTAGGAGAAGATATCTTAATATTCATTGTTGTGCACTCTTTCGCTTACTTCATTGCGAGTATTTGCAGGTAGTTTACACAAAATTGAAGAATTAAGCATCTATAAAATTCTCCAGGCCCCTCCATCATTTATTAAATACATAACTATTCAAAAWTTTTTTGATACTTTTTAAATTTTTTATTAAAAACTTTAAAGGTTCCCTCAAGAAAGAAAAAAAAATAGTATTTCAGTATTTTTCCATGGACATAGGCAGTTCCTGACACTCCAAAAATTACCTAAACACCAAAAGGGCAGTAATAATAATCCTTGTTACTGGCTAGATGTGAGCGGTTATCTGAAAACAAGAAAATTGAACAAGAAGAAATTATACTTCAAGAGCAAAACTTGGAAGTTTCAGATCACTAAATTAAGGAAAATCTGACAACATATTACTTGAAACAAATCTTCCTTTTATTTTACTATTATGCAACCATTCCTATTTAGATACCCAGATGAATATAGAAGACATACACTGAAGTCAGTATTACCATACGCTGTCAAATGCACGGATCAATATAACATTTTATTTATCCTGTTATCACAAGTGAAAATAATAATTAACCTAAATAGTCATTACAGAGTTTACAAAGATTAAAAGAGAGTCAAGAAAAGATCCCAATGGCCATTCCAAAGTACTTCACAAAAAAAGCAAACACATAACTAAAAGGCAACATATATGGTGTGAAGTACGTAAAAAAAAAGATTCAGAGAAGTTAAATTAGCCAACTACATTCGACTCTTCACCTCAAAAAATTAACATTTGAGGCTTGTGGAAAATATACTGGCAGTATTACTGTTTCTGCTAGCACATGTTTTCTGGTGAAAACTCACCCTGAGACTCGTCTCCACTAAACACTGAGATTTCAGAACTTGCTCATGCACCATATCCAAAAACGCTTGTAGCCTTTCATGAGTCTTCCCAAAAGCTAATTAAACCTACGCCCATTAAGGGTAAGAAGCCCAATTTTAACTGAACTGGTTACGCAGACCAATTTCAACCGAACTGCTATAACTCAGAGGAGTCTGCAGAGACGGCACACGGAACACTCCCCCTTTTCCAAGGCCACCTTTGCGTCCTGCCACTTCAGCCCTCATGTCGTGGCCTACACAGGGGGCTGCCCCTACAGCTCACGAGCTCCCAGGCTCTCCCACTCAGACCTTTAATAGATGCAACCTTTCTTTTACAGTGATTTCTTTAAAGATGTATTATTAACATTTTATAAAAGTATCTTCGTGCAACACTGATCTTTTATAGGACACGTTCTTATACTTCTGTAAATCATATATCTATTGCATATCATTAATATTCTGCTTGCATGTGGGAGCTAGCAGTTCGTGCATCTGAAGGTTTTTCATCCAAACCTACTCATTTATTTCAGTATCTCACCCACTAGCAAGATAAAGCTATAGCACTAAGAGATTATTAGCACTGTGTCTTGCATCATATGTCTGCACATCAAACTGAAAAGAATTGTGTATTTCAGACAGTGAAAAGTTTCATTCTTTTACTGCAGAGACAACAGCATAAAATGATCTTTCCTGGATACAAAGAAATTAAGAACAAGCAGTACTAAGGTAGAGAGATGACTGACAGACTAATAGAAGAATTACAAAACCAAAACTAATCTAGCCAAATTCTCTCAGGTAAAATACCCATTTAAGAATGCAGTCCCTGTCTAGGGTCTAGTACCTGTCAGAGGTACGGATACGGGCATAAGTTTTGCTTTAACAGATTAATACATTTCTTTATATTCTCCCCAGTTGACACACAGATGCAAAATAAAGATGGAAAACTAGAAGAAAAGGCCAAGAGACTTCTTAAACTACAACTAATATCCTTCCACAGCCTTCTCAAAAATACAATATTCTTGTACAGCCTCCTTGTTACTCAACTTGAATGTGACATCCTATTAAGCATTTTCCTCTCTATATTTAATTCATACCACATGGCAAAGTCTCCTGCAATTAACAAACCACTTTTAGGTAATCTCCTTTAAAGGGATTTCAGAGCAGCATACGTCTGAATTTAATATTCCATTTTGGAAGGCAATGAGATGGTACTTTCATAGTCAAGGTTTAAAATTAAATAGAAATTCAATTTAAGGATAAAGTATAAAAAGCTTTCAATAGGATTTAGAGGATTTATGTTTGTAAAATTAAACAAAATCTCCATCTTATTTAGTTATCCAGCACAGATACAAGAGAAAAATATACACACAATTGCTGTATTGTTTCTTAAAGGAATAAGAATCCTCGCTGCACCAACAAGGCCGTTTATCTCTGGAGCTCCTTGCCACCCACTGGACACCTGTCAGTCTTGGCACTGGCCTTTCTGTGCCCATGTAAAGAAGATTTTGCATGGCATATCCCTCTCTTGACCAAATTAGGCTAACCTCATCTGCATTGACATCAGTGCCTATAATTTTGGAATCTCATCGACAGAAATAGCTTTATCACAGGGCCCGGCATACAAATTAAGCATCTGTATAGGGCAAGTTGAACTTGTGGAAGTGATGAAAAGCTGTAGTGGAAAATCTTAGCATGTGCTTTGAAGCAACATCTAATTAAAGCAACAGTTAGGTAATTTAGGGGAATTTATTGTTTAAAAAGTCTTGATTTTCGTTGTCTTGCAGCATTTTTTGTTTGCACACAAGCCAGTGTTAAAATCAGTCATTCTAACTGAGAACACTGAACGGCACGCTCAATTTAGTACACTTGAAAGCACTATAATATTTCATATATATTAAAAAAATGCATAAATTGTTATTAGCAGATCCCTAAACTCCAAATCCAGTTTAATTAATCATCTCATTGTTCTTTGAGTAACCATTTTAACTAGTTATGAGACTACCTCACAGATACAAAGCTTGTGCTGTGCAATCAACTAAGAACACAAAGATACAACTAATGTTGTATCACTTTTGGAAAGAAGCCTCTTTGGAAAAGGAAGGAAGAGCAAGGGAGGAAGCGGTGCCCGACTCCAGGGGAGGCAGCTCCTCACCCCATCTGAGGTGGGAGCCGGCAGATCACGGTGCACAGAAGCGCTGCAGCTGCACTCAGCGAAGGAGGATCCGCTGTCACTTACTGTTCCCAAGATGATGGAAGACAGACACAAGTCTCAATATAATTAAAGCCTTTCTCAACTTACGAAGGCACTTTAAGCCTTATGGAAATGTAGATGAGAACATAGAACCGAAGAGCAGAACAAAGGCAGAACAGAGAGCACTGAAAACATTCTTTGCTTTAAAACGGCTGCTGAATATGGATGTCACTGCTACTGAAGGGAACAGTACTGAGCCTACCCACAAAGAGTTACCAAAAAAAGGCAAGAACAAAACCCAGCTTGTAGCTCAAAATCCCATTGCAGAGTGGAGCATGAGGTAGGCAGCAGTTACTCCTCACACACAAATTTTGGCTTCTTATGATAGATACGCACATATATTCATATTTTTAAGAGATAATTCCTCTCATTTCCTACTTACTGCATTAAAAATTATTCATGGAAATAAATCATCAGACAACAGTCAGCTATTTACAAGCCATGCTTCTGAAAACCTTAATTTAAGGGGGAAAAAAAAAAAAAAAGGAATAAAACCTCAGAAAGCACTGGTATAACTTAACTAAATTCTCTTATGGCACATATAACTTTTGCAGATAAAAGAGTAAGACTAGAGACTTTTTGCACAGCGCTAACTCAATTTAGGCACAGAAGATGACACTCGTGTAATTAACTCATCATTCCTGACTTAAAAAGAATAAAGTGAAAGGCCTGTAATGGCAATACGCTTCACATATTGCCAACTGCTCAGAGTGAAAGCAGAATTAATTTCGTAAGTTGTTTCACTACCACTCATCAAAAACTACATGAGCACTTGGTAAGTACCAGCCTTCAAAACCCCTGCTCAGCACAAAGCAACTAGAGCCCAAATATCACTTCTCCTGGTCGCTCAGTTTAAGGCTGCTAGAGTTGTAGTCTTCAGTTTTTATTACAGATAGTCCTCACCTAAGCATAGCTCCATGGCTTGGCTTTTTTCCTCCGGTGGGAAAGGGCAGAGGGAAGGGAAAGCAAATAAGGCTGCAAGATCTCATTGCAAGCACTTGCTACATGAGGAATCCACAGTCGTGATCTAGGAAAGGCTTGATAGACACACATGAGCTAAAAGCAACTCCAGGGCAGCATTAACTGATTGTTTGGATGCACAGACCCCTCCATTCTTTGACTCAAGAGAAAAGGAAAGATTTAAACTCTTCTCCCAGCACAGGTAGGTACATTCTGTGCAGAAAGGGAGGCAGAGATTTCCTGAAAATGCAAAAAAATTAGAACCTCTCAGGGCATCTGTGTAGGTACTTTAACATAGACTGCACCAGCAATCCAAATGTTTATTTCCTAAATGGGCCACTTTGTTGCAAAGTTACACCCATAAGCAAACTGTTAAATCACAAGTTTTGGTTTTTACTCAAAAAAAACCTCCGAAATTTCTATCATGTCACAAACAGCTTTACCCAGGTGACTTCTCAAAAACACTGCAAACTCCGGACTCATCTCAATGTTCCCAGTCACTTCAAATGATTCAGAATATAAGCTAAATATGTAATTCATCATATACTAACGGTAGAAAACAAATTCGATTTTTGTTAAAAATAAACAGAAAATGTATAATGAAGTAAAAATTCTTATAAGAGTATAGATGAGGTAAAAAAATCTTATTCTACAAATAAAATTAGCCTGAAAGCTGTATTTGGAAGCAAATTCACAAATCTGAAGCAATCATTCTGAACCAATGAGAATCATCTTCTCTTTACAGAAGAGAGGTACAATACGCACACACAAAAAGAAATAAAAGGGTATAAAAAAATACCCTGATTTATTTCCATCCTGCTTGAATGATCCACTTAGTGTAAGAAGTTCATTTGTTTCAGGAGAAGTATTACTAGAAAATCTCAAATTTATATATTTGAGGCTACTTTATATATTTATATTTATATATTTTTAAATATATATATATATATATGTGCACACCTTTAAATCCATTAAGCCTTTAAAACTCACATGGTTTAGAATTTTCCAAAGCTGTCCTGCTAAATTGAAGTGGTCCAGTAATCAGGGCCACAAATCCATCTGCCCTTAGTGATGAGGATAGGATATGAGGTACACAGGTCACACTGAAACGTCACTGACCCTGAAAATTTAACATAAAATGAAGCTTTGGACAGGTTAGCCACAAGAGCAGAGCCCTCGAGATCCTCCTGAAAACCTTAACAATAATTACAATGAGACTAAACATCTCTATAATTAAGTTTCCTGGTTTAATAAAAATAATTGCTCAAAGCTTATAAATCCACAAGTACAGCGCAATCTATCTGAAAAAAAATGATGTCTGTCAGCAGCAGCAGATGATGGGTTGTGTTCACTGGGACAAGACTCCCAAGTACTGCGGGATCACCCTGCCCTGCACTGCTGTGCCAGCTGCTACAGCTGGGGACTACAAGGCAGTGGTGGTGCTGACCTGCTCCTCAAGGTACTTACATTATTAGATCTGCTCTTTACTCCCTAACTGTGCAAGGCAGGTCTTGCAGGAAGAGAGGCAAGTACTGGTACGAAGCCGAGCTCTCTCTACAGCTTCAGCTTCCCA
Source organism: Eudromia elegans (assembly GCA_003342815.1). Lineage (NCBI taxonomy): Eukaryota > Metazoa > Chordata > Aves > Tinamiformes > Tinamidae > Eudromia > Eudromia elegans. Next base: position 42,724 of record PTEX01000088.1, on the reverse strand, counting down.
CACTCTGCACAAAGTGCGATACAGACGGATCGCCACCAAAGTAGGCCTGAGGAGCACAGGGACCAAGTTGGGCACCTCACCAGGCACCTCTCAGCCTTGCCCTGAGGCACAGACACATATTATGCCACTTCTTACTGATTCGAGAGATGCTGACAGGTAGCAAGACAAGCTCATACCATTACAGGGCTCCTGAAGAGTGGAACTGGATTTTTTTTTTTTTTTCAGTTAGGATTTCATATTGCATGTTGGAACTGATCACTGAAAGATGGCTTTAGAACTTCTTCAAGGCTTAGAAAGACAAGCTAATTTTTGCATTGAAGAGAAAATGGCAGTTACATTTAATAAATTGTGTACATCTTTGAAATACTCAAGATAAATTTCAGTTTTCATAAAGACTGCACTTTTATTTCAATATTACAGCTTTTTTTTTTTTTTTACATAGAAAAACAAAGACATCTAGAAGCTAAAGAATTTCTCTGCATGCAAATTTTTTTTACAAAGGTCACAGATACATCCTACACAAAACTGGAGGGACAATGAGCAGTCAACACAGAAGCCTCTGTCCCCAGGCAAATGAGACTAGCTGGAGGTTCTAGTATAGATTTTCATGGAATCATTCCATATGAAATTTATGCAAAATTAAGCAAATAGACTCTTCACACACAAACACTAATTATTTCGCAAACTCCTTAGAATACTAAGTTAACTTCTCGATCAAAATAATACATCACATTTACCTCACACCTTACTGTTTTCTCGATATTTTGTACTGTAAAAGATTTCACGGGAAACTCATTTGCTGGATTACTTTGATAGTCTCCTCACACCTTCAACAGCTATCTTAAACTGTTGTAGAACCTGCTGAGATTCTTACTTTAGAATTTCAAGAGTTAAGATTTGTATAACTGGCAGTATTTTTGTTATTTCAAACATACAAAAGAGTAAAATGTAAGTGGCTCAAAATACACTGACCCGAAACCACTCTGCTACACTTCAGATGAGCCTAAAAAAAGTTTAGAAAGCTCAGCATCAGAACCACCTCTTACTGTTTTTGCCTGTTCTTCAGCTAAAAATAAATAAATAAACACCTACACATCTGTTTTGGAAGTTTCTTGTACAAATAGAGACAGAAGTGATTTTCAGGACAACAATTTTTTCTCCTCCCCAGGTCACATTATGTATTTGTTAACAGTTTATTCAGTTTCACTATTAATGGACTTCACTTCCTTCCTGCCTTTTCTTACTAACAAAAAGTGCAACCAACCTTCACATTTTTGAAGTGTTTACAGGAATGTTCTTCAAGTCCAAAGAAGAAGGCCTGTTCAACAGCATATTTTAATTTCTCTTTTTAGCTTTAACGCTGTGAACAAGGCTTTTTCGTCAGCGTCTGCAAACTACTCAAGAAACGTGATAGCAAGAGCCTACAGGAGGATGCTGGAGACACTCACCTAAGGCTTGCAGCAAGACACAGGAATTTCATTTGAAATAAGAAGTGCTTCTCAGGGTCAGAAGCAGGTCCTGAGAGAAAGGGGTGACAGGATGTGCAAACACAGAAATGTGCACAGCAGCAAGCATGCACTACAAAACCAGAAAATACAACTCGGATGGTGTCTAACCTCCCCACCACACCAACTAAGTATGGTGAAGGACTGACCACAGGTTGAATCTAAAAGGTAAGCTTGGAGTAACTCATCCCTTTCAAATGACATTCTGTCCATCCCAATGCCAGGTACTTGGAAATCCTTCAGGGAACAACTTTGTGTCTCGACCAGTAAATTTGCATGTCGGGGCCCCTGAGTTTGTTTTATACAGTAAGGTGTCAGCGAGCTAAGGGACTTGGTGAGTTCATACATACAGAGAGAGGCAGCATGTGGCACCAAATCTGTGCGTGTCAAAGCCTGTTACATGCGTGCAGAGAGAGGGAGAGCTCCTCAAGCACTAACCACTTTCTTTAATATTTAATATTTAAAAATATAGGCTAGGTGAGTCATTTCTTCAGTGTGAGCACACATCGTTCCAGTGTAGGTGAAAACCTTTAAAGGAAGAAAACAAAATAAGAAAACGACCAAACTACAAGTGCGGTAAACGAACTCCTTCAACCCACACAATTATCACATTACCAATGTCCCCCTTAAATGTAAACAGACATACTGATAATCTCTTGCCATATCTGATGCTAATGCACCCAAAATTCCTAGAACACGAAGGAGAAAGGTGAGGGAAGGGAGTGAGCAAGGGAACCCAAACTTCCAGAAAACATACTTTTTTTTTCTCTCTGTATCCAGCGTTGAGATTCATAACAAGAGAGCTACCAAAAGGTACCCAGCACTAAAAACATCATCTTATCAGTAAGGCAAATAAATGAGTAAACTGAAAAAAAAAATAATGTATTCTGTCAAGTATTACGCAGATTTGTAAGCCAAGCTTTCCACATAGTCATGAATTTGGACGCACCTAAATGGCACATCAATTCTGTCATGACTCCTAATGAATTTATAGACCTATTGCATCCAGAGATACAAAAGACTAATTTGCTACCTATAACAACAGTAGGTAGTTTCTTTGGAGAAATTAAAATTTTAAGTAGCTTGACCAGATGCCTTGTAAATCTAAAAAATTCTCTTCAGGTGTACCAAGGAAATACCTTTTTCTTTTTCCCTTGCATCCCTAGCTGGACTTCAGTAGAAAACCTGAAGCCTGCGGCTTCGTTCAGGTGACACAACGATGTCTTTCTCTTGTGATTTAAGATGCAAAGAGAAGCAGATTCCTGATTTGTGTGATGACTCTTGATAAAGCGTTTCCATTGAGTTCTGTGCTGGTAAGAACAGCCCCTTGACAGAACCATGTTTGTTAATCCACACAAAAATTAATGTTGAAAGACTACAGATTGAAACAGCCAGACATTAACCAGTGAAGCCCTTTTATTCCTCTCTATCTCCCCAAGAAGCACAGATCTTAAACTCTCTTAGTAAGCCTCTGTCAAGAGGCTGCTTTCACAGACGGCATGAACCCTTATGAAATACTATCAGAAAATACTTTGCTATAATGCCCAAGATGAAGACATATCCTAGTAAGCATAAAACACCTGAAAACTAGTAAGTACCCACTATTTTATGATGCAACATCTTTCAACACATTTGTAGTTTAGAAGACCGTAGAATATAACTTTCACTTCCCATTTTTCCAACAAAAAAGGCCAAGATAATTGTTACAGAAATTATGAAAATCTGTTCCTAAGTCTTAAGAGTAATTGCAAATACACAGTCTTTAAATGAAATCTGAAGACAGAGGAGTTGAATAAGAACAAAGAGAGAGTATTCTCTTAACTTAAATGTCCTTTGCTAAGATAAATAAAAGCTTGGGAACAAAAGACATGTGGATTCCAATAGCTGTAATTACGATGCTTCATCTACTGTATCAGAAGAAAAGCAACAGGATACAAAAATCACTGCTACTTGTCCTGATGCACAAAGCAGTTATTTAATCAAATGACTTAAATCAACTGTATCAGAAAATTGTAATGAATGTTTTACACTTACAAGACAGCTAGCTTTTTTAAAGAGGAACATAGCCAACTCGTGAACCTGAAAGATCTGAGAAAGACAGAAAAATACTCAAATTATAATTTGGGCTGTTTACTTTTGTGACTACAGGCAAAGTTTCTGCAATGCTAGTCCCTAAGCTTTCGGTAGCACTATTCCAGGCAACACTGAGGCAGTCAGGGCGACGCATAACTTCAGATTCTTTTATTTTTTTTTATTATTTAAAAAGAAGAGGGGAGGGGAAAAAAACAGCAAACCTGCTGCCTAGAAGTGCACTTCAGAGGGGAAGAAAAAGTATTATTTTTCACTTAATCTGCATACCCTGAAACAAGCTTGGCAACAGTCACACTACAACAGATATTCTGCAGGCCTCATCTTCCAGAGAGCAGCTTTAGCAGCAGCTTCCTCAGCCCCTGCTCTTTCTGCTGCTCGTCTCCTTGCAGCCCTGGTCTCCTTTCCCACAGGTGAGGTCCCACAAGCTCTTCAGTAACCAGCAACATTTCCAAAGACGAATCACCTAGAGGGCCGGACAGAGCAGGTGGAGCAGATACGCTTCAGCCACATCAGCTTCATTTGAATGCGTGGGAAGAGCTGGCACTGATACCAACACATTTATGTAATGTGGTCCCTGCAGATGTTCAAACGCTTTGAGTTGTCAGCTGGCTTTGGAGATACACATCACAAAGCTCACTGGCAATTTAAAGTAGAAGCCTCCAGGTGGTGTTATGCGGATTTTAACGTGGTGAGACATCTTGAGAAACATGCTGGGAGAGCTACCTTATAAACCAGAGCATTTTAAAAACCTCAATGACACATTCCACCATGGGCTAATTAGAATTAATTTGCGCCCCAAAGCTTCAAGAGCTGCTCTTAAGAATACTTAAGACGCCTTAGTTTTCTTCAGGAAGATGTAATTTTGTCAAACTTATCTATGATTGCAAGACAATTTGACAGTAATCCTAAAAAAAAACCCCTCAATTCCAAGCCTTGCCTATCGGATAAAATGAATTTTAAAACACATGTATTTCTTGAAGTGCATGTGTGTAGGTGCATAAGAGAGGGAAATAATGGTCAGCTAAAGTTAAAAATTGGTTGATAAAAAATTCACTGGTTTGTCTCTTTAGTACTGTCAATAGAAACCAGGAGAGGGCTGCACTTTGGATTGCTTTGAACCCTCACGTGGAATCAAAAGACAAGACAATCAGAGATTTTAAATACCACTACACAAGAACTCCTGTCTCAAATATTTGAAAATAGTACATAAGAACCATCCCCAAAGCTTTTTTTAAAAAAAAAAAAAAAAAAAAAATATTACAAGCACTGCAATGCATTCTTCCTCCCTCACATTGCTCAGGAAGTACTTTATCAACGTGTATGTTACCAAACAGCACAAGACCACAAGTCCTCCAAAACACAGTGTATTTACTTGATGAGGGAAAATAACCTCCAGTTTTTAAAGTCAGGAGGTTAAAAAAAGTATTCTTGCTTGAGATACTAGAAGACATAAATATCCATGTACTCAATTTTTTAAATGGGAAAGACTCATTACTGGAGTTTCTAATATAACACTAGACTGATAAGAATCAGTTACCACGTAGAGTCCCTGCAGCTCTGTCCCTTAGTTAGCTTCATTCAAACACCTCTTGGGAACTTCAAAAGCGAGCTGCTTGGCAGCCTTTCCATCTCACCTTAGCAGAATACCTATTAAAAATGTCAGACTCATTTAATACTTAATATTTGCAACTCAGTTGTAGACACTTACGAAAGAAAAACACAACCCTCCCACAGGTCAAGAGCATTTTCATGTTCTTTTAGTATCTCATGAATATTTGTATTTTGAAGTCCACCAACCAGACTCCTTCTCCAAGATAAAGAGGCAGGAATCAGCTGCTGCTGGAGGCTTAAGAACTACAGCTCTAGCATTAAAAAGTTATTGTGAAGATGTGATATTTTTTCACAAGGAAGCATCAAGAAGATGATCAAGAATAACTTCTTTGCTGTGAGAAGAACTTTAACGTGAGGGCGACAGAGCCCTGGAACACGCTGCCCAGAGAGGTTGTGGAGTCTCCTTCTCTGGAGATCTTCCAAACACACCTGGATGCCACCCTGTGCCACGCGCTCTAGGTATCCCTGCTGGAGCAGGGGGGTTGGACTAGATGATCTCTAGAGGTCCCTTCCAACCTTAGCCATTCTGTGATCCTGTGATCAACCTCTCAACTGCTGTAACACTTGTAATAGTATATTACTTTTCACTAAATGAAATTAAAAGTGGAAACAACACCAAAAATTCTAAGCACTAGCACAGTAGTGCACTAGCACGGTGTCTGCAACGGTAATTTTGGAGTACTGCTCTGGACCTGAGTAGGGCACAGAGGAAGTGGAGGAAAGTGTCAACAGCACCTTCCAAACAGGTTGCCCAAGATGTGAGAGGTCTCCATCATTAGGGTAGAGACCAAGAGTTTCTTCTTTTACCTATAGTCACGAATGGGTTCCTTAACCCTTGAGCAGAGGTTTAATAGCATCTTGACTCTTAGTTACATCGTAACATCGCTTTCTGTAACAGTACTAAGAGACTCAAAATCCCAGTGACCATCGCATATTTCAGTCAATAACTGTAATTAGCTAGCATGTATATATTTAGTTCAGAATTGAAAACTGAAATAAATATTTAGATGAGGTAAAAGGCATATATTTAGATCTGCACATTGCAAAACCAAGCAACACACATTGCTAAATAACAATTTTAATTACACAAACACTTCATCTATCTTCAGGACTGTAAATCGCTCATCTTCGCAGAACCCAAAAGTTATGTGTAAAAATTCAACAAGGAATTTACAATGCATCTTCTTTTAAGCCATAAAATGCGAAACCATGAACTGATAAGATAGCAAAAGAACTGCATGACACCTGGGCTTGAATTTTAAAAAGGGGGAAAGGAGAGGGTGAATGAGGGAGATGAGAAAATGGACACAGACACATCAAGGAGACAACCAAGCAGCAAGCTGAGCACTGGAAACCATCGCCAGCTGAACTATTGCCTCTTCCTCCCACCCTCCTCAGAGGCTGCTATCTTCACACTGTCTATTTGCTGCTGCTGCATCTTTTTTTTTCTTGGAGAAATGGGAAACATTGGGTCCTACAGAGTCAGCTGAGACTGTCACAAAGGATTTGAGATACCATCCTTTTGCGCCTGGGCCATCATGTGAGCAATGCAAAGGAAGCAATGCCACAAACCAGGCAGAAGAGGTGAGAAAATATAATAGATGAAACAGATGGGAGCCAGCGGGTGCATTCCACAAAAATACAGTGCTTTCAAAAATGACCTCATAAAATGAAGAGGTAATATTCTGCTGTCCCCAAAATCACACCTATTATCTGGTCTTCACCTCCTAAGTGAGGCAAGCCCCAGAGAGCACCAGGGACCCAGCCTGCATCAGCTGCAGCTCTCAAACATGCAGAAGAGCATTATCAGGTGAGACATTTTCATTAGGTCTTTCGCTGCCGATCTGACGAGCCCCTAAGAAAGGACACCCACGAGCACTGCTTTCCCCACACTGCCAGGACAGACCTGACTCAGACACTCTAGCAGTGCCAGGGTGCAGCGCTGGGTTCCATAGAGAACTTTCCCACCCACAAACACCTCCACGGCACTGGATGTGCTTCAGGGAGGATTTAAAATAATTCTGCCCTCATACTGGGTGCTCTATAAATGCAGCCGAAACAGAGGACTGAACAACTGTGCACACATGTACTCAGTCAATCCAAATTTGTTTGACTTGGCAACTCAGTAACATACAGAGCAGCTATTACGGTCTGAGCGTCCTTGGCCTGAGACACTTCGGGGCAAGCTCTGCAACACCTCAAGTAGATCTGCAATGGTCAGGGATCTGGAAGGGGAAAAAGGAAAAAATCCTCCCAAACACTAAAGCGGCAACTCCAACGCTTATCTGCCACCATCCTGAAGTGGTAAATTATGGCGGCAGAAAACTAGCGTATCTTTATCTACTGTTCACTTTCAGCAAGTACTTCTAAAACTATACAATGAAGGATGCATGGTAAACTATTTTTTACTTCAAACAATCAAGGACTCCCAGAAATTAACGTATCTAGAATATTATTTTTGTCCTCTGACTATCCAGACATAACAACGCATTAGCAAACAGCACATGGAATACTGTTTCTTTTTTTCCTCATATTTAAATTTTTACAGCACCCCCCAGGCCAGCATTCACCTGTCACACACATACATACACATATATACATGCACACACACTAGCAACTCTTAATTCTCTATACACTTCAAGGAAAAAGCAGGAACAACCCTCATGCTCTAACACACATCATTTATGAACTACATAATAAGGTGCCTGTAATAAGGATGACTTTTTTTTCAGTAAAAGGTGCAGAAGGGAAAGATTTCAGTTTCATATGAAAATATTTTTCATTTTTAAATTATTTCTAAATACAGTAGTCACAGAGGTGAGAAAAACAAAGCTTGGTATTTTGCTAAGCCTATTAACAAAAATTTCCAGACTGCAGGTTTAACTGTAAAGGAAAAGAAGAAAGAAGAGTATGCTAAGTCTGAGGAACATATTAAGCATCTGTTCTCAAGGTAACATAGCCCACCTTTTAAAATTTTTTAATTGAGTCAAATCTATCCAAAAATATACAATTTGTAACAAATATGAACTTATACCATCTACAAACATATAATGAACCTATGGCACCCAACATAGCCTTCCAAAGCACTAAGCAGCATCATACACTGTATAAATTAATTTGAATAAACACGAGAGAATAGCTCAGTCCACTCTTGCTTGGGGAGAAAGTGAAACAACTCCACACAATCGCCAGCTGTTCTGGATGTTCCTTCAGCTGCAGCGGAAACAATCGGAGCCAGTGTCGCTGCTCCAAGTGCCCGTTCCTGCTTCTTTCCCTGCACCAGCACCCTGCTCATCCCGCCTTACAGAACTGCATCAGCACAAAAAGCATCGCTACGGGAAAAGAGAAGTGTTTTCTGCGGCTTTAGCTCCGTAAACTGGCTTTCTGCAGGGTCACAGGACTGCAAATGCCAGCACAAGAGAAACGAGTGAAAATTTGTGGCTGGAGGCCACGCTGTGCAAGCCAAAATTTAAATTTAACACCCAAATTTAAATTTAAAATTTAACACCAAAAAAAAAAATCACAACTCTACTCAGAAAAAGAATAGCTTCTCTTGAAAATAGTAATAATGACAAAAACCTAGTCTCTATTCTCATAGGCCATTCTAAGTATGAAAAGTACTGTACACAACACTTTTAATAGTCTTATTTTGAGAGGTGACAGAAATAAATGCCTTCAGTAATATTTGCACCATGACACTAGAAGTTACAGTCTGTCATGTATTCTTTAACCAATCTGTCTTGGCTTCCTTCCCGAGTCAGACCCTCTGCCACATTCAGTATAAGAAAAAAACTTCACTTCCTGGCTCCCAAATTGGTTTCAACATGACCAGAGTTTCTAAGATATGGACTGTTATCCTCTGGTATAAATACAAAAGTGACCACTGAAAGAAAAGTCTTTAGCTTCATTAATGATAATATTCCTCTCTACTTATTCAACCAATCACGAATAATAACTTTTTGTCTAATCACCTCAAATCATCTTTCCCCAAAAGCTCATGAAAATGGATTAGTGTCGCAGCACACAGATGTTTATTTCACTTAAATTCTACTGCATTAAGAGGTGGTACAGAAAGGTTTTTAATTAAGGACTTCTTATTAAATTACAAAGGGTCCCTTTCCAACTCCAACCAAGCATGTTTGGGCTGAAGGACAATGGCAAAGAAAAAAAAAAAAAAAGGATCAACCACATGCTCAACCGCTTGATGCTCAGAAGAGCTGAGCCTTTTTTTTTCTTCTTCAAAAGCACCTACAGCTCAATACAGACCACTGACTAGAGGCTCAACACAATCCCTGTAAGCGAGACTTGAGGAATTCAGTACCCAAAATTTGCTATGCACTTAATTTATGGCACATTGCAAAATTATCATAATGATCTAACATGACAGATATGAGTAAGTATGGCGATCACATTCAGGAGAAAAAAAAAAAGCAGTATCCTTGAGAGGCGGAATAAAAGCTTGGAGGAACTCAGGATTTTCTGCAAGTGTTTGGGACATTATCAGATTCTCAAGCTAAAAAGCTCAAGTTCTTATTTACATCTTTCAGAGCAGGGAACAGATAAAATTCTGTCATTTCCTCTGTCAGTTTGTGGCCTAAACACAGCAAGTTTTATCTGGACTAAGATGCAGTCTGAATATTCTTTGCTTCAAACAAAAACAAGCTAGGAAAAGCTGGTTAAATATACCATCTAAGCCCTTATATTATCTAAGCCTAGGGAAAAGTGCAGAGATTTCTATCACCAGGGCTAACAGCACTTCAGCTCAGAAGAAATAACAGAACAAAACTCCATAAAGTTTTTCTCTAAATCTCTTTTGATAAGCAAATTTACACATTTATTTCCATCTACTGCCATTCGCAATTTTGCATTTAGCAGCTTCACACCCTGTTTGCAACTCTAAAGGAATCTGTATCTTTTTCTTTTTTTTTTGTACAACCCTAATGAGAGATAAATTATTAGAATGGCTGAAATCTAAAGTATTTTTTTTTTCCTAATCTACAGGTAATAACCAAGGAAACCAAGCACGCCAGACTTCGAGCACTGTCTTTTTACAGGTTTCTTGCCATTGCAAAAGAGAAGCTAAAGGAACTTACGAGGAGACCTGCATGCACTTGAGGAGATGGCTGTGCTCCTGTGCACAAAAGGAAGTGCTAATTTGTGCGTGACTAAACACGAAACTGTCTCAGTTGCCTCCAGCTGCAACCTATGGAGTACACTAGTTACAGAAGAAAGAAATAACAGAGAACAGCATCACTGCTGCCCTAACAGTTACAGCCCCTGACCATTACACTACTGCTGGACTATATATTATTAAAAACAAAACAAGTTTTGCAATAGTGCAACTTTTTCTGATCTAGACACATAATTCAACCCCTCTGGAAATCACTTGCTTGTCAGTATCCCTGCACCTTATCCCAATTTCTGTTTTAGACCAAAAAAAAATTCATCGGATGGAGACTGCACACAAATATGTTCAAACTTTCCAGTACCGAGGCCAACTTACCTACTGACATCCCAGGTGACCCATTATAATCTTTTTCCTCATAGTCTTAGAATAAATCACTGTATCTTTTCCTCTGTTTTTCTTGTCTTAGAGAGAACTAACTCTTGCCCTAAAGTGGGCAACAGGTTGTCTTTCACACGTAATAAATATCAGAATGCAATAGTCAGAATTGTCTCCAGCTATGTCTGCTGCAGAGCAAAGATATACAGATATCACCTGTGGAGGAAGCTGCCTGCCTCTGCCGCTCCACAAATCATCAGGCACCAAGGAAAGAGAGAAACGGTGAAATCTTCTGCTAAGACACGGACCTAGCCTTATTCTTCTTTCCAAAATGTCCTCTTTTGGTGTTCAGACTGGCTGAGAAGGGGAGCGTGTTGCAAATTTTGGCTCCTTTACTCTTTCAGCTAAAAGCTGCAAAAAATATTTGCCTCTACACTGTGATGAAGAGCAGACCCCAAAATCTATGTAATTAACATGAGAGCATGATCTGAAAAAGGCTAAATCAGATTGCCAAATAACAGGTGTAGCAAGTAGGAGAATGTGGCAACAAAACAGGAATTAAGATTGTTCTGCAAAAGTAAAAACTTCTTGGGGCATAGAGGAGCAAAAGGCAAGGGAGGAAAGGTAACAGCCTCAAGAGTTATTTCACACCTTAAACAAATCAAAATATTTGCCTACAAGTCTTCTACCATACACTGACAAGGTAAACATATAAACAAATGATTCCTCAATTAACCCTTAAGTTCAGCTTTTTTAGAGTTGTACTTTTATAATAAAATATTTTGTCTTTGGCAGGTTGCCTTACTGGATTACGCTGGGTGCTTATTTACGTTGCAGTTTCTTGTTAATGACATAAACAGTACCAACTGAGGAAAAGTTCACAACCAGCAAAAGGCAAGCTCTTCCAAATGCAAACGTATGGATTTTTGATCAGAAGACGAAGCTGGAATTTGAAAGGTCTAGATTCAATACATGCTTCCTGCAGCACTTCACCTGCATGCAAACACACACAAAGCATTTGCAGGTTGTGTATACGAATGAATTTGCTCAGCAGCAGAGACAGTTAAAATAGGACCGACTATTTAGCTTTAAACAAGCATAAAGGGCTATTTACATCTAATGCACTAGTTGTAGGATTTCTGAGACTGAGATTAAGATTAAACTCTTCAAATTTCTTTAATGCATCTATCCTCAGTCCTTTAGGTATAAGGAGAGGATATTTTAAGTAACAGAATACATTACACTCCTGTAAAGTAGCATACCACAAGTGCCATACATGTCCCATAATGAGGGCATCACAAATCCCATTTGTGGGATTCCCCTACATTCCCCTACATCCAAGAAATCCAACTACTGGGACTCAGGGTATTACAAATTCACATGTGGATAGTATTGATGTGTTAACACAGATTCATATAGCAGAGGACAACAAAGCTACTTCTGTTGCCCTTTTATTGAAAGAACGTTTCTAATTTTAGTTGCCATATTATTCCCAACTTGCACACAGATTTAGTGAATTGTAAAGAAAGGCAAATATAGCAGATTTCTGTCTGATAGGAAGGTATTTCTTGTGTGAAAGCCAAACAGGACACAGATATGACATGGAAGTCACGGACTGCGGAGTCACGATGCTAGGAAGTGACTGAGCACAAAGACATACAGGGAAATAGAAAAACTGCAGCAATAGATACCCGAGATAGTTATGGTATTGTTTTGTTGGAGCAGTTCTATTACCAGGATTTCTTTTACAGCCTTTGCACAATGGAGTTCTATCAGAAGAAATAAGGATTCCCTGTTGCAGATGTTCCCAGCAAATAACATTCCCATGCCAAAACACCAGAACAACACAGATATCTGAAATATGCATTATTTTTTTACAATATTTTATCTCATAATTGGGCGTATTACCATATTGACTCAGAATCTATCCAACTTGTATATTTAGTACTTCTTTTCCTCAACCTATTTACAAAAAGCAAAAATCTACATCACCAATAAAGAGTTTCATAAAAAAGAAAAGTTGCTGAAACGGACATCCCACACAAAGCAGTCAATTCTAAATCTGCACATGCACGGACACACAGAAGGCAGGAAAGTAGGCACATTAGAGATAAAGGAGATAAAATTATTTCTATTATCTACCTATCATACTAAATGACTACATTATTAGATCATTATTTGTCTTGGAATAATATTCATATACTAACTGATTTCTTGCAGAATTATTTTCTGGTTATAATTCATTGTTTCACAAAATAAAGAGGCACAGTTACAATCATTCTCTTCAAAAAATTTCTTATTAAAGATAGCACCAAAAATTTGAGGTTCACACCCACAAAATAAACCAATACACAATCCGGAAAAAGAACTGACTTCTGGTGACTTAAGTCAAATTGCAGTTAATGAGGACTTTACTATTTTACATATATCTTACATAAGCAATGACTGGGACTACAGGCCATGAAATAAGCTGCTATGACCTTTTGCAGAAAAAAAGTACATGTTGCTATACACTACAATTTTTAATGGTATGGAAAAGTTAATTGGTCATAAAATTGAGAAAATGTTTTTAAAATGAGCTGCCATTTAAAACCACGGTAGTGCATAAAATCCCCAATCAGAACTTGCCTATGTTGTGTCGGAGTCAATCTCTGCCTCTCATATGAATAGATGCAATCTCAGCAGGCAGACACAATAAATAGAAGATGAAGGGAATGGCAAGCATAGCAGCAACACAAAGAATTAATTCCAGAGGCAAGGAATCACATCATGAAAATTATTTCATTATTTTAACTCGTTAATTATTCATGCAGGAGAGATACGGGAAACAGCAGGAGAAAGCTAATAAAAGAAAGAGAAACTGAGAAACGCTGATGGAGAGGATTAGAAAGGTATAAAGGAAAGCATAGGAAAAAACGTGGATACATAAAGAAAGGTGGGCAGGATATGGTTCTGCATCCAATAGCAGGGCCACCGGGAGCTTTCCTTCTCTCTCCCTGCTGCTCTTTACTTCTGGTCTAGAATCTTGATGCTTTATTAAAACAGGCACAAGTATTGGTTATACTACACTATGAATCAGCTGGGCCAGCTAAAAAAAAAAATGCCCTCCCCCCCTAAAAAAAAAACCAACAACAACAAAAAAAAAAGGACACAGACAAGACTGCATGAAAGTGCACAAGCAAGAATGAGCAGCTGCAAGAGAAAAATAGGTCATGCCAACACTTCCCCCAGCAAGAAGGTGCAATCATGGGAGTAAAATCAATGCTCACAGTAAGTCATGTGTTGAGAATCAGACCATGAAAACACATATCTCTAATCATAGCATGTCTTCTAGCATGCAGAGCAGAACACGTTTAGATCATAGTTGGTGTAATGGATAAATGCAGACAGAATGAGTCTTATCATCAGGATTGGCCACCAGTGCAGGACACTTCCAAACTGCTCAAATCAACTTTCCCCCAGACCCTGTATTCTTCTAAGTCAATCTAAGTCAAACTGGGAACTGCACACATGTGATCTGCTCTCTACTGACCACACATTTATATATGAATCACAAGGCATGGAGCTACACTGTTTAAATGCACAAGACAAAGATGCAGTAATGAGGGAAGTAGGTCATCACTTAAATAGCAGGCAGTAAGTACTGGTGCTACCTGGTACATGATAATGCCTGGTTTTAGTGCCTGAACTTTTGAGATTCAAATGGAGTTTTTCAGTATTTGCTCCATTCCCTGTTCACAGAATTCTATCCTCAGGAGATAATTTTCTTCAACATTCTTCAGCATCCACAAATTCAGATACCTAAGGAGGGACAGGCCAAAATTACATCTTTACTTCTATGAAGACTCTACTACCAGATACCATTGATGCCATTTTTTGAGGCACCAGAGGGACTGCAAACCAGTAAGGCAGAAGGATAGAAATGAGTGAAAAATGACAGGCTAGGTCAAAATTTGATCTTACTTCTGATATGGTCATATAGCATAAAAGCAATCTCCCAAATGTGTGCTGACCTTTCAGGACTTTAAAAAAAAAGTGCAATGCAGGACATATAATCTAAAAAATGCTCACAGCTATGTCTGTGAAGCAGGTTTATAACAAACTGAACACTAGACAAGTTCATACACAACTACAGAAACTTTTTTTTTAACCAATATTAAGTACATAAGCTAAAAACTAGCTGATGCAAAGAACCCTAAATAGTACTCCAAAAGCTCCAATTAGAGACAAATAAATAAAATCAAGTCTGTTACCCCTAGAATGCACACCCTAAACACAGGCTCCAAGGAACCACTTAGTGTCCAGCCAACTAGCAGCAAAGGCAAATTCAGACTCACAAGTGTGAGTTGTACTAATCCTCTCAATAATTACCAATTTAAAGGCTTTCAAGAACAGTCTACAACCTTAGTATTTCAAATTGTTTCATGTTTATCAAAAATATTAAATACAATGTTTACACTCACACAAAGGCAGCATTAAATTTGACTCGACTTTAACACACATTTATAGTAACAGAATTCAAAAGAAATACACTTTGAAATATAATCATCACAACTTGCAGGTAATAGATGCTCCTTTTGCTATTCTTCTTACTAATAGTTTGAACTTAGGGAAAATACAACTACAGGGAAATAATTTTTACATAAAACACAACTGCCAAAACAAAGATAGTAAACTTTCCTCTACAGTCATGGCCAATGGGAACAAGTGTAAATTGCCACAGAAAAGATCTATATTCAGTATTAGGAAAGAACTTTTTCATGACAAGAACAGCTAAGCACTGTTAAAAACAGTTAAGCTGTCTAGCAAGGTAGCATAATTTCCATTATTAAGGAGTTTTAGGCAAATGGTTTCAAAAGCTTAATGGTACCATCCTCTCCTTCAAATCACTTCTGACAATCTTCACAAAGACTCCAATTCAATTAGACAGCAGAAAGCCACCAGGTTCCTGACTGTGTTGTTTTTCTGCTGTTTTACAGAACACTTGCCCAATGCCCAGGTTTGGATCTTCAGCACTGAGTTAGGTCAGCTCAACACATCTCACAATGCTGTGTCTTAAAAACACAGACCAGGCAAACACAGGCTAATGATGCTGCAAGTGCAACCCAGCCAGCTTCTGGGGGTGCCAACAGGACACCTCCATTCTTGGGGTAATTTTCTGTATTATTTCATGCCATAAATACAACCTATTTAGTGATATTTTAATAAAAATATCAAATGATAAAACTATTAACTACAGAATTAAATTTTATACACTACATGTAATGAAGCAGGTGTTTGTCTTAGCCGTGTTTCCAGTTCAGAATACTTCCGTGATGCAAGGATTCACCTAAAAGGATATGCCTAAACAACTTCACTTTTAATTTGTAAATGGTAATCCAATTTTCAAAATCCCACATTTTTTAAGAAAAAATGCTAATTTTGTATGAAATATAAAATTACCTACTGGCTTCTCAAATTTGTTGATTACATCCCCAATTTTGCTCAGATTGCTCAAAACTATCCCATGAAAAAACCTGAAAATGACAGTCTGCTAATCAGACTTCTCTGAATAGCCAGGGAACCAGAATCCTAGGAGCCTTCCAGGACAGCTCCAAGGTGAATTTAAATTTGGGAATACCATAAATTCATTAATTTCACTGATGATGCTTCTTAGTCCATCATTTACATCAGTCTGTGACTATCTGTGACTACACCTCTGGTAGACATTTGTATTCTATTATCTTCAACAGACCCCAGAAAAAAAATTGGTAATTTAAAGACTAAGAAAATCTAACTGCAGTCAGTTCAACTGGGCTTTATTAGCAAGAGTTTCTTCACTAAAATACCTTAAATCCTTTTTATTTAATACATAAACTTATTTCTCAGGCTTACTCAACCATACAATTTTCAAATTATATATATTATTCAAACACTCTCCTTGTGATCCACTTAAATATACCTGCAGCATATTGCTCAGGAAACAAAGAATGCATGCAGAAGCTTGACATTTATGAAGGTTTTTTGTCAACTTTCAGAATCATATTTCATCTGATATGCTGATATAGATGCTTCATGTGCTACCTGCTCTGGAAACCACATTAAAAAGCAGTTAGCACAGAGTATCATCCCGTCTCTTTTAGCCATGTTCTTTTCAGGAGACCTTCAGCAAGGAGGACTTCTCTCATTCATGCTGAACATAACTGAGACTGGATTTCCAAGACTATCTGCAATATGGAAGATTCATCATCATCATCACCAACTACACCACAAACTGGGAGGTACAAACAGAAAAAGTCTCACACCATGTTTTACCTGGAAAGCTCATTTGTCCAAAACAAAAAAAAAAAAAAAAAGTTTTTGCCAGTTAAATACTACACTGATGCTTTTTCCTCTACATTTAAGTTGTTGGTCATTAACACAATATGTTGTTGATTCTTCCTCCCTAAACGTACACACCTGAAATGCTCATCCATAGATAGAGCTTCACTGATATCAAACCATGGCCAGAGCCAAAAAAATAAAGACTAGTAGCTAACGTATGTTTTCAACGTGTGTGCATATGAAGCCTTGAGAAAGGCAGAGTAACAGGCTACCAGAAAATGTGAGCCGTCAAAGCTGACCACCTTAATGCGTAAAGATAACATCTCTGGCGAGCACAAAGTAATTCTGCGCGTTGACATAGACCTCTCAAGACAGACATTGGAGCCACAGCCAAGGTGACTCCCCGCCAAAGCCACGCTTTCCTCCATCACTCCAAACGCGCCTCCAGGGCTTCCACTGGGACATAGCTCCGTTCCTGGGAAGACGCACACGCGCTACGAGGCTCCCGCGCACTCAGCCCTCCGGGCTGCATTCACGAGACGAGCGGCAGCCTCCTCCCGGCCGCCGCCGCCTGCACGGACCCTTCCTGCGGCGTTCCCCGCACGGGGAGGCGAGGCACAGCCCGGCGCCCTTCACCCTGCGGCGGCCGGCAGCCCCGCCGCGCCGAGGCCCGAGCGGCGCCGCGCGCCCCCCAACCGGGGGGCCTCCCTCCTCACCTGCGAGAGCTGCCGCGGGTTGGGGCAGCCGAAGAGCGCCGAGCTGGAGCTGAAGCTGATGGCGCCGCGGCGGCTGAGGACGTGCTGCGGCACGGGCCGGTCGAGCGGCAGCACGGGCA
>PTEX01000088.1:0-24301 GCA_003342815.1 Eudromia elegans | reverse complement strand
CCGCAGCGCGCATGCGCGCTCCTGTTCGCGCCTTCGGGGCGGGGGGGCCGTTGGGGCGCGCAGGGGCGCGCAGGGCGGGGAGGGGGCGGCCGGGCCGGGCCTGGACCCGGTACCGGCCCCGCGAAGAGCTGCGGGGGTTCGGCCGCTTCTGGGCCCCTGCCCAGCCCCAGCCTCGCAGGCGAAGGGAGAAGGGGTTGCGCACAAAAAGATATATATATATATATATATATCGCCTTCGTTTAAAAATCATTATAATCCATAAAAAGCCGCACATGGAGGAGTGCCCATTGAATCCTTGGCGGGGGGGAACTGAGGGATTTTATTCCCAGAGTATGGGGGATTTTTTTTCCCCCCCCCGATATGAAGGAGGTGGAATCGTGTCATATTGAATGAGTAAAATAATGAGAGTCTTGGTGAGGCAGCACCAGAAATGGGACTTTAAGGAAGAACTAGGGTAATTCAGGAGGTCGTCTGGTCCTAGTGCGCTGGGCTGGCTGTGCACATCACGCTAGATAGACACCAAAACTGCAGTTTGCTGCAGTCTGGGGGAAAGATCTTTAATTTCTCTGCCCTTGCAGCTGCTTTCTCTGCCTTCTCATTTCTGTATTTCTCTGTCATTAAAAAAAATTCCTAAATATAGCATAATAGTTAAAGGCACCTTTAAATCCTCTTAAGTAATACATGAAGTGCATGTACCGACTAAAAATCAGATTTTGTTAAATGATTCATATGATTTAATTTTGTATAATACATTGTTCTTTTAAGTGCTTGCTTACTGGCAAAAAGGTTCAGATTTCACATGATAACTTATTTATAGGCGACGATACAGCTTCGGAGGAACCCTTTTGTAAAGAACAGTTGGGTTTGAACTGGTTGTGGAAACAAGTTTTATGGATGTGGATTCATGCTTATTTTGCTCTGAGCCACAGAGTAAACATGCAATCCATTTTGTTCTTTTGCAGAATTTTTCTCCCATAGTTCCGGGTGGATAACTACAGGACATGGGGACACGTGAGGGCAGGCCGTGGATTGACTGTCTCACCTTAAACTTTCAAAGCTTTTTTACTCCCCTTCCTGCATTAAAAACAACTCAGGTGTTTACAGCAGATAAGATTATAATGTAGATATGAAATAATAATAAATCACAATTTGTAGTACATGTAAACTCAGGTATGTTAGGTTTTCTTCAGCAATCTTTGGCATTTTACTTATATTTGGTCTCCTTGCATTATGAGTGCATTTAAATTAATGATAAAACACCACCAGTTTCCGTGGAGGGAGGAGTTCTCCCCATCCCCCAGTTATTTTTCAGGATCAGTTTTGGTTCTTTCCTACTAATAACCTAACAAATTAGGTTTTTTGCACTCTGGTAGCATGTGTTTGCATTCTAATTATCCTAAAATTCATTTACGAGCAGTATGTCATGTCTTGTATAAAGTTTCTACTTTCACTGAGTGTACACAGTGTATATTTTGATCTTAAAAAGTCAAACTATTAAATAAAGATTACTGATAATGTGTTTACAGTTCCTATCAGCTCTACATATTTTCCATCTGACTGGTTGAAACAGGTCCTCTAAGGTAATACTAGTGCTGAGTCTGAGCCAGCATATCCTTAAATAATACGGTCTTTTCCCCTCTTACTAATATTCAAATTACATTTGATTTCTCATTAATGTTATATAAGCACCTCTAAGGAATTTGAAATACATTCTTACCAAGTAAACATAGGCTTGCCAGACAGTGACTGATTCTGTAGGTATTCTGCTTTTAGGACATATGTTATTATTCTTAATAAATACAAAAGCTTTTAATACTGCATGGGCAATAATCCTATACAAATATATTAATAAGAATCCCACCCTAAGAGGTCAGACAATGACAATTACAGTGTAAGTCATATGTTTTCTGCCTAAATACACTAGTCACAAAAAGAATACGCACGGTTGCATGCTTTGCATCCTGCCTGTTGTGCCTACACACTGCCCTGCTGCAAGGGACGAGCTTAGATCACAGAGGGATTATCTCTTCTCGATGTTATACAGGAACACCAAAGTATTCATCCACAATATTTTCTTTAAATGAAGTGATTTTTCCTGTGTGAACTACGGAGTTTGCTCAGTGCTTCACTTTTTTATAAAATGGTATAGTATTATGAAGTGCTGTAGTGCATCTGTAAGCCCTGTCTGTTGTGGCTTTTTTATCATGGCAGATGCAGCTTTTAATATAGATATCAAAATCTACTGAAATGTAGATAGATTTAATAAAATTTCCATGATTCCTTTCCTATTTATAGATTATGTCTTTTACACATTACTATCACTGCCAGTGCTGCCTTGAAGAAATGATGCTGGTGACTGGTTTTATGACCGATACGAATTGTGACAGTAATTTTTTTTAAAAAAAGCAGTGAGAGGGAAGATCAAAGAATTATATTTTCAAGAGGATTAAAAAAAAGGATGAAATCATGCAACTACTTCAAGAAAACACTTTGCTGGACCAACTTCATTCAGTGGAGTGTCACTTTTGGGCACAGGCAACTAACACTGGAGAACAGTTTCAACAGAAGATAATGCTTTAGTCCCTGTACAACACAGAAAATAAGAATTTTCAAAGATGTCTTGTGGCTGTATTTTGAAGATAGTATTTGAAGAAGAAAAATATATTTTAATTGATGGAATTAAACAAAATTTTAGGTCCATCAGATGGGTACTGTATCATTGATGTGAAGGGATAGAATAAGGAAAACGTATTTTAAAATGTTGATTCTGTTGGTTTGCCAAAGGTAATGAGTAAGAACTATAAAGTGACTGTAACAGCACAGATGTTGAACATGCACAGTATTTGCACTGATACATGATCAAGGATTGAGCAAGAGAGTTTGTAGTCTTTTTTCCTACCTGAGGAAGTTAGATGGCCTAAATGATTATCCCTAGTGTGGACCAGACATAGACCAGAATCCTCTCCATTTGTTACGCTCTCAGGGGGTCACTGTGGGGTTTTGTTTTTCTTTTTGGGGGGCAGGGGGGTTGTTTGTTTGGCATGTGCCA
Organism: Eudromia elegans; assembly: GCA_003342815.1. Classification (NCBI taxonomy): domain Eukaryota; kingdom Metazoa; phylum Chordata; class Aves; order Tinamiformes; family Tinamidae; genus Eudromia; species Eudromia elegans. The sequence goes on along the minus strand of PTEX01000088.1, from coordinate 21,252 downwards.
TTTTCTTTGGAAATGTCTTTTTTTTTTTTTCCTACCCGGAATTATTCTCTGAGCGAAAAGGTTGCTGTGTGCATTTACAGGACATCCAAACATCTGGCAGGCCATTTGAAGTATTTGGGCCGGCTTCTGAACATTTAGATAATCTAGATATGTGCCCTGCTTATGTGCAGATTAATCTTACTGCGTGGCATTGCACAGCTGGTTTGCACATGCATGACAGAGCCCGTGCACGCTGACTGTGCTCATATAAGTGAGGACGGCCCATGGGCCGTGGGCTGGACTTCACTGGAAGCCTCAGACCTGTTCGGTATCTTAGGTACGTGTATCTCTGCATACAGAATAAGTTCGGTGATTCATGGATGTGACACGTTTTCTCTTCGTGCCCACACTATTAGGGCACTGTAAGTTCTGCTATATCACGGAATTGCAATTCCTGCAACAGAAAGTCTAGTTTTTCACAAGTTCATAGGCAATGGTGCCCTCTCATATCGCCATCTGCTTTTGAGTCGTGTCCGACATCTTTTTTAGTTCTAGTCAGTCCAATGTACTCCTATGAGTAGCATCTATTCAGATATACCTGTTTCTTTTCTCCCTTGTTCTTGTCCTGAAGATCTTCTGTTTCTTCTGTAATTATGCATCTGCAGGAATTCATTCATAAGAATAGCAGGCAGCCCAGCAGCTTTGCATCTAAGAATTTTGAAAGATGTGTGGACGTACTGACAATTCCTTTCTTCGTGTGGGATGAGTCAGGCAAGATGCAGGTGAACTGTACAGAAACCATAGAAACTAATATTATGGTAATGTTAATCAGCATAGTAACAACAAAAAAAAGAATAGATTTTCCCAGTTTTGGAAGTTCTTTTTGCTTTTACCAACCTGGCCTATATTTGGATTTCTTTTTCTTTTACCCCAAGTAAGGTGCAACATGGCCATATGTGGTGTCAACATTTTAAATAAACATCTGAGCAACTAGAAAGAGAAAGAAAAGTCAGGGAGAAAAGTTGTGTGCCAAAGTTGGGAGGCTTAGCATGGAAGTGGAAAAATTACTTTTTGAAATTACACCACCTCGATGCTGTATTAAAATAACTTGCTAATAGTTGACTTGTGGAACTTACAATGCCGGGAACTTGAAATAACATTTATATGAACTTAACTATTTCCTAGTCTATTTGTTGATCTCTTATCAATATTGTGTAGGTGATATCTTAAAAATCAGCTATTTTTGATTTAGAAGAAGACATATATGGTGTGATTCCTTGCACAGTCTCACAAGGACAATATAATGATAAAATTTGTATGTGACTGTAGGAAAACTGAGTCTAATTCTGAAATGGAAAAGGAGGGAAGAGTCTAGGAAGAGGCACTCCCTTTGCCTACACTTTTCCCTGTTGGTTGCCTCCCTGATGCCATGAGTCACAATTCACTGTTTTTATTATGAATCTGTGTCCGGCTTGTTTTAATTTTTGTGATATTTGTGAATCCTGTTCAGTTTGCTGCACTTTCCAGATAATCTTCTGCAGAGCTTCTAGCCCTTCTTTATTTGTACATTACGTTGGTGCTTCTTGAGTGTGATAGTTGGTGCCTGCCTTGACTGGCGCCTGCGTTGTGATTTCCTCAGACCGCCTATTAGTTGGTCACGGCCATTTTGAATTCTAATCCTGGCCTTTGATATCCTTGCAGTCTTTCCTCACTGTCATCTGTAAATTTAATAACCGTGCTCTCAATTCCCGTCAGATCAGCAGCAGAAATGCTATTAATGATTAATTCCAAGACCTGGAGGAGACCTCCTGAAGAGTGCTATTTGTATGTGTTCTGTGAGCTATTGACTGAACTCTGAGAATGTTTTTCAACAATTTTTGTACTCACGTTACAGTAGTTTTATTTATTGTGTGGTCTGGATTCATCTTTCCTGCCTGTAGGCACACAGCCTAGAAAGTAATTGCCTTAGGCTACTTTCATAGGCAATAATTAAAGAAAAGACAGCAGACCGTTCAAGTTGATTTTGGAGCTTGCTTTCTCCTCGCTGACAAGAAGGAGCAAAGGGCAGCCTTTCCGCCGTCTAAATACTTCAGTTGCATTAAGTTTGTCAAATGTGTTGAAATTCATGGTTTTGTTTATGGTAATGTCATGACAGTGTGAGAAGGGTCACTAAAGATAAACTGTTACATGTACATTCCCATTTCCATTAGCTACAGGTCACTCTGCTAGTGAGGCAAATCAAGTTGATTTCACTTGCTTTGACAATTCATTTGATTTCTTCTTTTTTTTTTTTTTTTGAGTATTTCCAATATTATATCAAAAAATATTTAGAGTATTTTAAACAGTTTCGACAGCCTCAATTGGTTCCTCAGTTTCAGTTGCAGTAAATGAAATTTGTCAAGGACACATCCTAATTCTAGAGCAAAACCAACGCACTGACACACAGAAACTTAAAAAGCTCATCCCGAAGGATTTCAGTTTTTCTGAGAATCAGCCCCTGTGGTTGATTYAAGATTGGAGTTTAGCTGACAAGTCACAACCTCCAGAAACATGGRCTGACTGTGGAATCCGGCAAACGGGAGTCCGTTGTGATCACAGATGCAGACAGTTAGAAAGATCTTCTCGTAACTGCAGTAGAGATATCATTGGGAAAAAAGGGCTGTGAAATGGGAGCTCGTCGTTCACGTTTCTTTAGTGCATTTCTAGAAAACTTGCTAGAATGTAAACAGTCTCAACCAATAACCGGTTTCTTAGTGACTGCAATTGCCTGGATTAAGACCCTGAAGCTACCATACTATTAGAATGACTGAGAGCACTGGTGTCAATATAAGCCGATGGGGAAAACTTCTCATTGTGTCGTTTTTACGTGCATCATAACAGCTGATGCGCAGAACACTTTTAATATCGGAGTGGGAGGATATGAGATCCTCAGGTGCAGATTCAGAGGTGCAGCTTGCGAGTTTAGCACTGTTATCAGAAGATGAAGATTCACAGTTTTTTGTGTTGGCAATGGATTTTTTTTGGACTTCTATGAATAGATATAATTAATGCATTGCACATTAGCCAATCAAAATAGCATTTCTCAACATACCATTCAGCGTATGATATTCAGGAGCTGTTCGTTCCTACGATGAGCTGTAAAGCACTGATCACCCATTTTGTCTATAGAAAATGTAGTTGGGTCTTTTGGTTTCATAATATTTTTACATGGTGTTGTCCCAATACCCCATTAAAAATATACTTTCTTTTTATGTTTCTTTGCACAAACATGTAAGCATTATTTTCAGCATGGTCTCAACAAGGATTTTTTTTTTTGAATAAATATAATCTTTTGTTGTTGTTCTTATTAAGTGTCATTTTAAACAATTAAGTTTGGATTTGGAAACTGTATTTAGATTCAGAAGATTCCTGGTGTCCCATCTGATTCTCTACTGCCTTATCAGCATATGGCAAAGATGTTTTGTAATGTTAAGACTCAGAATATGTGTATTTCTAGAAGTGAATAATCAACTGAAGTTCCAAAATACCGACTTGATTGAAGCAAAACTGTATTTTTAATCCTACTGTGATGTGTTGTCAAAAATTAAAGGCAAGCCACTTGTTATTTAGAACTCAAAAATGAGACACTTTGTGGTAACTCTATTTTTGTTTTCAGATAAAGAACATTCTAATTTATTTTATTTCTGGTTACTTATTGAGTAAGTATGCACTCCTTTGTTGCAGAAACTCTTTTATCAGTTGTGAATTTAGAGGAACTGCTTTCTTATATGTGTTGGAATTATTGCATGATTTCTAGCAACAACAACAACAACAACAACAACAAAAGCATTACATTCTCCCTTTGGTACATGAAGCGGATAAGAAAAGGGAGCCAAGATAATCTGCAGTATTTACACATGTGATAATTTGGGTGAGTACATTCAGGAACCTATCCGTCCTTCTCTTACACTGATCTTTCACTTGCACTTCATTTTTTTGCACTTCAAATATTAATCAGGCATTTCATCTTTTTATACTTGTTTTCTAGCTGAATGATAGGAATATTTTTCTATCAAAACCAATAGAAATGGAAGATAATCTCATTTGGATACATAGAAGCTAAGTATTTTCAGTAATCCTTCACTGTGTAAGTGACATTGCCCGTGAAGGAAAGGATATTTTGTGGTTTACATTTAGCATGATTTCTCTCTGCAAATCTGGAAAAATATCTGCCATTCTCTTAGTTCCTCCATTAGCTGTCTGAACAAATGTAACAAGGAGATTTCATTGCTTTCTGGAGACCACCTCTGGTTATATTTAGATTTATTCTTTTCTAGACCTTTTGTTATTAACAGCAGCAAAAAAATGTGGCTGAAATCCCATTTGATTTACAACTCACTAAATTTCTGTGTGTTTAATCCAATTAAAACTGGAAGGAATGTTGCCAGTATGTCAACAAAACTGCAACAAAGAGACGGGAGGGTTACTTTACAGAAATTCCTGAATTCCTTTGTCTTGACCAAATGAAAGAAAATTGTTCGGGTAAGACAAGTGCGTACTAAAAGGATTAACGCTGATAAACTGACTTTTATGTTCAGATGAAAGCTCGTCTGGGTATCTGAGTATTAAGTGTATTAAGTGTTTTGTTGTTTTTTTTTTTTAAGCAGATATAGATGAGTCTTCTGCTTAAAGGCTGAGGAGGGGGAGTTAGGGCAGTAAAAGACATTGGCTGGGCATCTTACAGTATGCAGTGCAGCAGAGCTGGGGTTGTACAACACATCTGCAGATGGGGTCATTCTGCACCGTCTCACTTCTCCACTCCGTCTGTTTGCACCTACCAGTGCTGGTGCTCATCTCCACAGTGATTTATTTATAAAATAAATAAATAAATAAAGGGAGATCATACAAACAGCACAGCTGGCAACAGGGTAGAAATATGTAGCTGGGGAAGGGAGTGCCGCTTTTGGAGTCAGCCAACAATTAGACCACATCCTCGGTATTATAAAACTCACATACATGCTGTAAATCAGGGTTATGTAAGGGATTGCTCAGATACTGTATAATTGCAAATGTGGTTCATGTTAGAAAATCTAGCTTCAGAATCTCATATAGATGAAGATACTCTGTTCAATATATGTATAGCACAAGATGGGCCTGGCAGAGTCTGCAATGAAAATACAGGGTAAATGAGGTAACATATTAGTGGTAGAAAATATATGCTTAATTTTAAACATGTTCTTACACGCTTTGCTGAGTTGGGATTACAGCGAACACCTTTTAGCTATCAGCCTGTCAGAATATTGGTTGAGTCTACATAAACCAATAACTTGTCAGCATTTTTCTAGGTTAAATTACATGACTGGAAGTTGGTAGACCATTTTTCAAGTATAGGCCTAACAAAATGAACAACTTATAATACTTAATCTCAGTTTGTCCTCTGAGTATTTGTTAATATAATTGTTTGCTAAACAATTTCATTCTAAAGTGTGTAAGATCTGAATGAATGTGATAGTTTACCAATTGTTCAAGATACACCAGAACAGCACATTTTATAGAATACCTCAAAGTAGGGGAAACTGTGGTGTCCAGTCAGGTGCATGCAGGAGGTTTTGCTCATACAGTCAATTACATAGACATATTCTGAAGTACCTGTAACTTGTTTAAAAGGGTGGAAAGCGTGTGAAAACTATAAGAAAGATCACAACCCTGCAGAGCACCAAGATTCCAGTTCTCATTTGGTGAAATATTTCCTGTATCGATCCTGGTCTTGACCTGGATGATCTCTGGGCAAACTGTACTCAGTGCATCTGTAGCCAAGGTAATCCATTCCCAGGTACTGAGAGAACTGACTTTAATTTGTTAGAAGTCATAGCCAATGCTAACACACTGTAAAGCAGAATTATTTGCACTGCATTACACAGTAGGGGAAAATAAAAGGCATAGTCTAAAGTTATGCTGCTAAACATAACAGCTGCATGAATTCTAAAAATAATTGCTTGAAATTGTTTTGTAATTCAGTTTTCAGAATTTTTTTTTTTGTGGTCACTTTATTGTGCTTATATGCAAGACAGTCCATTTGCAGGTGCCTTTGATAAAACCTATAATTTTTAACAATACCTGGAAAGAAATGAACTTTTCAAATCAAATATTCATCATGCAAACTTACTTATAAATGCCACTTACCAATGTAGGAATAACAAATGTTTTGTAATAAATTAATTAAAATTGCATGTTGCTTATAAACAATATGCAAATAGGGAAAGGGAGATATGGCAAAACCCAGTATTGCAAGAGGTTTTTGCCTAGCTCAGGAGAAGGAAGATATGGCAAAACGCAGTGTTACTGCAAGATGCTTTTGCCTAGCTCAGCTTCTCCAGCCTGGCTATTTTACATCAGAACAGACATGTAACAGTGCAAAGTTGGAAAGATAGCCGTTACTGCAAATATAGAGATATTCCAGTTTCCTCTTAATAGCTTAGTGAGCTGTGGCGGGGTAACCTTGGCTGAGAATCAGCAGAACAGCCGCAGGTCTTCAGAGACTGCCCATCCGTTCTTAAGTAGCTGATCTGCTTGAGTGCTGCAGATGCTACATTTTGAGAAGCCCAGTCAATATTTGTAAACTGAACAATACTTCGACATAAAAGTGAAAAGATTTCAGATTTTTTTTAATTATTTAAAGAAAAGTCAGTAAATAAAGTACCTCACTTCTGTGAAAGTGAATCAAAACAATTTGATTCCAAAAAACAATTTTGGAAAAGCTCTGTAGAATTCAATGTAAGCAAAGTTCCATGCTCAAGTGTAGGATTTATAGAAAAATTTATACCTAAAAGCAGCAAAGGATTGGGTGCTGCTTTTCTGTCAATCTCATTTGGGAGTTTTGCCACTGATTTATACCAGGTTGCAATCTCATCTGCTCAGTCAAAAGGACATTAAAATTATAGCAGCTCTAAAATGCTTTATTAAGTTTTGTATGATTCTTCCAGAAAGTCCTTTCCCAGAAAGTCCAAGAAGACTTTTAAATATAACTAAAGCCGTGCAACAGATTTGCCTGAACTGAGAAACATGAGTTATTTTAGTGCCTGTGAACATTTATGCCCCAAGCTTGTTTTTTGATAAAGCATAATTCTTCATTTATTAATAATAACAATTACAGCTTATTTTTTAACCAGAATTTCCTATTGTAGTCACTAAATAAATTGTGAAGTTGAGAAATACACAGTGTATTTAACAGGGAATAAATACCAGCACACTATGCTTTTGTTTTGACTTTATTACAGAAAAGTCATCTGATTTTGAAATAAGCATGTGCTGAGCAGTGGTCCTATATCTGCTATTGGATTCCTGCTCTGGAGGGCAGACCCTGCAGTGTTGTCACAGCTGCCTAGTGAGGTTTGATCACCCAGCCTGATCCTTCACCGGTGGCCATCCTGTGGCTTTGGCAGCCCCTTGCTGTTACACCAACTCTTTGTCTCTCAATCGTAGTCAAATTAAACGAGACAGCTGCAAAATAATCAATAGTGTAAATTTGTTAGCTTTTCTCCATATGAAATAAAGAGGAAAATGAATCTCTCCTTGGTCTTAATTAGTTCTTATAAAATTTGGCAGTAAAACAAAGACGCTCGTACACTCCTTTATTTTTAAAACAGACTTGCCCAAAAGAAAAACCTCAGACATGTAATTTCCTTTTTTTTCTTTTCTGTTTAATGCTCTCTCTCAGAGGCTAACCCAGCACCCTCCCTCTAAGGGCAGAAAAGAGGTGGTTTGGCAGGGAATTGCGGTATGTCTCTTTTGTGCAGATCAGGGCATGCTCCGGAGAGCCTACACAAGCGGTTTCCACAGTGATAGGCCACATTCTGTATTTACACACTCCCGTACAGATAATTCATCTGCAGGAGAAGCCGTAGACGAGAGCTGTGGTTCCACAATCATTACCACTGGATCTGGGCCATGCCACATCGCCCAGCAGTACAAATTTGATCTGGATCAGGTGCGGGCACATGATTACTCTCTTGTCAAATTAGCGGCGCGCACCGTACGGCTTTCCCGCCGCCTGCTCGCTGTTGTGCTCCCTGCGGAAGGCACACGGCGCCTCCGCCGCGGAGGGCGAGCGCTGGTGGGTAAACAGTGCCTGGCGCTGCGGCCCTCCTGCAGCACAAAGCTCACCCGTCAAAGCTCTGTTTGAACAAATTGAGCTGGCACACGCTAGGCCAGCGGGAACAGCTCTCGGTGTCCCGCACCCACGGCTGGCCGTGGCAGCATCAAAACTGCTTCCAGCACCCACCGCCAAATGGTGGTCCCTCTTGTAGCCGCAGAGCAGGCAGCAGGAACAGCAATTCTCATCATTGCGGCTGCTCCCCGCAGAGTTTACCTGTTCCTCACACAGACAGGCGGTTCTGGCCTGTACGGAGTTTTTAAGGTGTGTTTTGCGGTGAGTCGGCGACAACTCAAGGCTTTGGTGCTGCTCAAAGGGCGCGATGTCTGCACTCCCATTGCATCAGCTAGAGCCAGTGCCAGCCGTGGGGTAAGTCAGATTAGCAGGCTGATCCGACTGAGAACTAACAGAGTTAGTTTGGGCTAGCCCTTAGATTGACTTAAGTGAACTGCAAGGCTGCAGGTTCAGCCTTTAAGTTTCAATTTTGAGTATTTTTTTCATCTGAAAGGTTTTGTCATAGAAAAGGGCGAGGCAGGAAAGAATGGTTGTGAAAAATGGTTAACGATAAAATCAGTAATTTACTGAAATATTAGTCTATGTGGAATTATTGGTAAATATTTCCAGTTGCTTTTTCCATACCTAGTATGTGGAAAATAGTAACATCCATGTTCAGGTTTTTGATTATTTGCTTAGTGTCTGTGCATGAACTTTTAGGAAATCTTTACTTTCTCCTAATAAGTGTCATACACCGAAAAGAACAAAAGAAAAAGAGAGACCATTGTCTTCTTGTTCATTAGTCTGTGCTTTTTTTTTTTAATTCCTAGAATAGCATTTTGCTTCAGTTCTTTGATTTAAATTCAACCATGGGGACAGACATGCGTTTCTGAATCTAGCTGGCACGATTTTAAGACAGTTACTCATCAGCGCTTTCAGAAAAGATTACCTTTCCCATCCATCATTTCTGTGACAGGGTAATAAATCCCACATATGTATTAATGAAGTTTTAAAGGGAAATAGCCTGCCGGCTCCTCTGCTGCTTTCCCTCCCTCCTGGGAGCTGCAGGAGCGGTGAGAGGGAATAGCTGGAGGGAGATGTCAAGGTAGAACTGAGAGCTGCTGGGGACGTCAGCAAGAACCTGCTTCGGCAGTGACCAGAGGAGGTGGGGAAGGGAGGTTGTTCACACTGTGTGGAGGAGGAACAGGCGCCCGGGGTTGTCAGGCGCTGAAGAAAGGCCTTACCCCAAGGCCAGAGCTGAAAGCAGCTGTTGATTCCTGAGGCGCAGGTATGGATGGGAAGGTGTGGTGTTGCAGCTTCCTTATCTCTTTCTGGTAAATGAGCTCAAAAACAGTTCCAAGCACCTATTTATCCAGTTCAGGCTAATCTTCCTGATTCTTAGCTGTGGCTGATTAAGCAGCGGCTGTAAAATGAATAACTGTGCTATCGAGAGTTTGGGATTGTTACCTTAAGCAGGGGTAGAACACTTCTTTAAAGTGCTTCGTCTGTTTGCAAAATAAAGAAATTATCAAGACGCTACCTAAATAAGGGATAGAAGAGTGCCCCCTTCTCCTTGAAGTTAAAGGCAACTCTGATTTGCCAGAATTATGTAAACTAGGAGCTTCATATCCTTTGCTTTTTGAAAGGAACTTCACTTTAAAGCCAAACAGATTATTCTCATTTACTACTTAGCTACTTGTGTTTTCTTGAGGAATGAACAAACACTGGTTACAGCTACTTTCTCGTTCCACTTTCCAGAGAGGAGAGACAGAACTTTTTCCTATACAGCAGATCAAAATAAAATTCCCAGTGCTCTACTGGATACCATGTTGGAAAAGTTAAATATATTACTCAAAACTTCTTTTTAAAGCCTCTAATTAATTTAATAATTAAAACCAAAAAAGTTTTATGTGTATGACACCTAGGCAGTCCACCAGGCCTTTGAACTGGTTGTCCTTGAATGATCCAGGAAGATACAGTTGTGGATTACCTCTGTGTGTCAAACTGACCGGATAAAGGCATAAACAACTTGGATATGTATGCAAGAGACTGTTCTTTTAAGGTTCATGCTTCCTGATTTTGCTACTTTTTCTTCTAATGTGGCTGCTGATACATATTAAAAACCCAACATACATTTCAGTTGAGATAGTCTATGTGAATAGTAACAGAAGGTCACAATATGTTCAGAGAATTCAAATATATGAATGTTCTCTTATGAATGCTTGCTGCTTGTAGAGATGGAGTTGCAGATGGGTTAGCAGATGGAATACCTTCCTTCCAATGTAGTTGTATGTATTTAAAAATGGGTGCAATGCAATTGTATTATTTAAATGAGTTTTGTTATTGAGACCATAATGGCAGTGACTATTCTGCTACAGAGAGAAATGTGGTAACAAAAGTGTAATTTCTTGTCCTAGAATTGTTGGGTTTGTACAGAGTCTGAGGTCTCCTGAGAAAGATGCTTAGACCAGTTGTCTCCATTGTAGGAGATTATTTCAATATCTAATGTGTAGCATGCAGTACAATTCAGAGAGGGCCCTAGATGCTCAGGGGTGCTGAAGCAGAACTGGCTAAAAAGAAGGGACAACAGAAGCATTTTTCAGACATGGCCACAGCAATGCCTTTTTTCATTTTTCAGAGTTACTCTCTCCGCGTTAGAAAAAATCAATTGCTGTGCCTGAACCGGAGGCCCAGCAATCTTGGCAGAAGCATCCTTTTCCACTTGCTCTCTCTTTTGCCCTTTAATTAGCTTGTTCAACTGGATGTTACTAATGTTGACATCACCACAGCATTATATTCCGTACAGAACAAAATCAGATCCTGCCCATCAAATAAGAAATGAAGTAGTACACACTACCTCTATATGCAGCCTTTCTCAGAATAAGTCTTCTCTCATCTCAGCTGTATTCATATCTTTATGCTTTATTTGTTTGGGGTTATAGTTTGCTCATGTGAGAAGCAACCAGCCAACCAGAGCTATGTTCTATTCTCCCCATCTTCCTTCCTTCTCATCTCATTCCTAGACAGTTGCTAACATCAGTTTCAATATCCTGCTTGTATTCTTACCACCGTTTTGGCAGAATAAAATAGCGTTAATGCTAGTCACATTAGGAAAGGATTGGGGTAATGAAGAGCTTAGAGGCCTGTGTGAGGGCTAGACATTAAGCAAGTGAGAGCATTTGATAAATTAGGGAACAGTGACATAATCAGGGCATAGGAAGCAATTCATAAGGCAGCCTGAGATGCTTTGCAAACTCATAGCAGCCAGGTACTTATTTCATCAACAGATTCCTCTCAGTAAAAACAGGGATTTTCTTCTTCCACCGCTACTGGAGAGGAACTGTCTGAAACTGCAAGTTCTTCATGATGGTCAGCAGTGCTCTGTCTGACTATTAGATGCTTTGATGGCGTCAATACAAAGAGTTAACTAACCAAAAAGTTCTGATTTTTTTTTGTTGCCTTGAAAGCTAAAAATTCTGACCATAGTTGAGGAATGATGCCAACCCCTTTGTACATGCAAGTGTCCTGCCAGTGTCTCAGCTCCAGGCTCTTGCTCCCTCAAGTTGCTAAGAGCTGGGAAAAAGGGGGAGCACAGGAGGAAGGAGCAGCCTGACTTGGAGCTCCTCAGCACCAGCTCTGGTGTTGCCTGTGGCTTCTGCAGCAACTCAGGATCTCCCACTCAGGTTGGGACACATTTCAAATCCTTTATAGGCTGATACACAGCTGTGCATTTCCAGACGTGTTCCAATTCRCATGTTTGGAAAGGCATATATCATATAAATGAGATATAGAGCGTAAGTAAGACTAATATATCTTATATAAGGTTCTTTGGGATTGTGATTGCTTCTTAGTTTTGCAATGCCTGGTGTAGTGGGGTCATGGTGTATTACACAAGTGTTACACTAATCAAAATAAAAATTAACAAATGTGAATAGGTGGTAAGTTGTTTTATTCCTCTGAATTATACAGCTGATTTCAATGTTGTGACAACCCATTAAAAGTCTAACCTTTCAAAGATTAATTAGAATAGACCATGGTTATTGAAAAGGGAAAAAAAAAGGAAAAAAAAATAGATTCGAGGAGGTTGTATTCATTTTCTTCAAATAAAAGTGAAGTGTTGGTAAGAAAAACAATGTAGGGTACAAAGCAATGGTCACTCAAAACACCAGAGGGAGCTGCGTTCACACAGAACAGTAGATCTATGGGAAAAGATTGCAGAACAATCATGTTTTTCTTTATAATGGGATGTATGAAACTACTGAGGATTTGGGTGACCTCAAAGTGACTTTATTTTCTTCCTTTTAGTTTTTAGTTTAAATTATTCTCATCATTAAAAGTGTACATTTTGTTTCATTTTGCTAGAAAGGAGCCATCACTAATAACAAGTAAGCTGACCAAATAACTTCATTTATTCGTGTTCATATGAGAAAATAGAATTAGTTGCACCTACTCAGTTTTTAATGTCTTGGAAAATATATTTTGACTATGCTATTTTGACTTATCATTATTTGAAAAATGCTCACATTTCAGGTTGAAATTTTCTTTATATTGCCACCTTCTGTCAAAGGTGAATTTTGAGTGATAGTTTGCAGTTAAAGAATGCAGCTAAGAGAAATCACACACCTCCCATTAAAGAACTCCCACACAATTTTTTTTTATCAACTCTTACACTGTTGTTTTCTTTTTCATAAATAATTTTTTWATATGGTCATAATTAATTATGGTTAGTTTTCAAAAAACGTAACCATTTATATTGCCAATGTTACAATTGAATCTAAGTACAAGCTATTATGAATCTTGCCTAAGCAGTCTTTAGTGAGTTATGAATCCATTTGCAAGACTTAAGTCCAGATAAAACATATAATTGGGAATAGACAGTCAAAGAAATATTTTTTTTAGATTCAAGGATGCCCTCCCAACAGAGGAAGGAAGAGAATGTATGGTTCTGGAAGAGAATGTATGGTGAAACTAAGTGAGAGCTGTCTGTAGAGAAATGAGTTTTAGAGCAAGACCATAGTATCTGCAAACAAATTTATCTGCATGGAAAAACTAACCAAATGTGTGGATGTGCCATATTTTTGCTGTCATTAATTCTCAGATACACCATCCGTCATGAATGTTTTATTCTTTGCAGTTCTTCCTCAGAGATAACCAGTTGGATACCAGGCAAACAAACAAAAGGAGTAATCAGACTCCACTGACCTGTTTAACCCTGAATGTAAAGGATGAAAAGCAGCAGCTGTCTTCTGTGGAGCTGGGCTTCTTATGGAGCTTGCTTCTTCCTTTTTGGACCATGCTGACATAAAGACGTTGAGATACTAACTTGCTGATAATGTTGTGAGTCTACAACCACCAGGCTGTGTTCATCACTTTTTGAAGCAGGTATGTCATTTGAATCATTTTTCCTCATTTTTCAGCATTATCAGATGAATTATTGCCATGGTAAAGTAAGAGGTATATTATTATGACCTCTGTAAAAACTACACTGTCCTGGAGACAATTGKTTTTTCTTCTACAAATCATAATTTGTGGTAGCAAACAATGCGTTCCTGTCTGTATTTCTCCAGAACAAATGTGCATTGCCTGCATATAGGATTCTAATATAATTTCAGCCATCATGAACAAGATCTAGCCCAAACATTTTGGCTGTGATATCTTCCTCAATGAAAAGGATATCACTTTTTTCTAGAAGTGTCATCTCAACGTTCTTTTAGTATTTTATATGACTGCTTTGAATAAGTAAGAAATATCCCCTAGTAATCATCTTCAATGTGATTAATCATAAGAGACTGAATATGGTAGTGAGTTTTCATTTCTATAGCTGATCAGGTTATTCAGGTATTTCATGAGAAAGTATAATTATGACTCCTTCACAATCAAATTCATAAGTTTTGTTTTGTTTCGTGCTTCACTGTTGCCATGTAGCTTATCAGCATTATGTAACAGAATCTTTACATAATGCTGAATATCTGTGACTTCATGTGGTTTCCTAGCRCTGTTTTGCATATTAACAGGCTTGATCTGCCCTGAGTGAGCCCAATGTGATCAGGATAAATCCCAGATATAAGATCATTTTAAGCATGTGATGAACTTATCATTACTAACGAGAAGCACTGCAAATGCTAAAGTAATATCTATAAGCTCAAATATAATTTCATTCTTTATTGGTATTTCAAAAACAAAAGTTTGGGTCAGTTAATTTATGATCTGTGTATTACATCTACAGGTAGGATTGGTTCTTTTAGCAGATCAGAAGACATTGAATTATGTGTTTATTTATTAGAATATAAAACATGAAAGCAAATAGAAGTAAACTTAGGTCTGTTTGTAAACCATATGCTATCTACCAGAGTTACTCAGTTTATTTTATATTTGCGTGTACCTACATGGTATTTGGTTTTTTGTTTTGTTTTGTTTCTGGTATTGGGCAAAACTAAAGAGTTTATAAGTGTTAGACTACTGATTCTGAACCAAAGTGTGGCCTAGTAAATAATACATGAATAATGGCAAGATAGTGTTTCCAGCTCAGCAATGAGCAGGCTGAAATAGCAGAGTGGGTAGTCTTACCTAACTGTTTGGTTCTTAAGGCTAGAGTTACTCTTCACTTTCATGCTTTTTCTGTAGTCATTTGCTAACATACGTTTACATTTAGAGAAAGGTGCCATGTATGAGGAGGTTGTAGTGAGAGATGATTGTGGCAGTTTTGCCATCAAAGAGGTGCAGCTTTCTTCTCTGAAATAGTCCTAGTATAGGTATCTATGTCTTGTATTTTAAATTATGTATAGGAATCTTTTCTTTTTAAATGTAATTACATAGAATTTAGTGGGTCTAGCTTAAAAATATTTGTCTCTCTTAATCCAGAAGGATTTCAACTGTAAAGAGGTAGTAGAGCCATTTAGAGAGAATTAGTTATTTGTCTATTTTACGTGTAAGAAACATGAGGGAATGAATGAGAGATATGCAGTAGACTAAATCATCTAAACTTAACCTTAATTTGTGTTACCCAATAAATACACCATGGTAAACTTAGCACCAACTCATTGGGAAATCTTCCCAGATTCCTGTACTGTAAATCATACCAAAAATAAGATAGGACCCTGATTAATTTTACTATTTCCCATGCATAAGGTTGCAATGAAGGGTAACTTATATAATATTGAAGTCAGTATTTTTTCTTGGTATCTATTCTAGCTGCTTAGGTCCAGATTCATTCCACCTGTCCATAGGTGGATACCTAGGCATGGGAGTTGGGAATGCAGTAATCCTGAGCTCCCTGTAGAGGTTATAGGGAGGAATTGTTTGGTAGATTGTCCTCTGAGTATATATCTCTCTCTGTTGTCAATACAGTGAGCTGATGTGATTAAGTTTCAAACTTAGTCACCAAAATTAGGTACCTAAGATTGGTTGACTTGAATCTGAGTCCTTGCACTGCTGAAAAGGCAAAAATTCATCAAATTGCATTAAAAAGGCTGCACTGAGAGGCACAACGCTCTTATGCTTCTCCAGAAAGCCACTAGCTTTAATAAAAAGAATTATTCTTCTTTGGAAATTATTATTGTTTGGAAAAGATAAAACACAAATATAATTAGGTGGAAATGCTACATACAGGTATTAACACTGTTGAAAATGTAGCCACCAACTTCAGTAAGATCAATCTTAAATATGAAAAGTCATATTAACACAAGAACCGTTGCTCTTCGGGTTTTTTTTCTTTTTTAATTTTCATATCTCTTAAGGGATGGAGGGCAGTTTAGAAGCAATTTTACTTTAGTTTTACTTTCATGTAAATTGTCTAAGCAATTTTAAGCTTTTACCACTGGATTAAATTATGTCAAAATGAACATTAGAAAATACCATCCACATATACTGGCAGTCCCAGCTATTTTAAATTCTGTTCTACATTAGCAGCTTTGGTAATGCACTGCTAACATGGCTGAACAAAGGCAACGTGCTTTATCAACATCCGGAGAAGCTTTATATGAAATCCTGGCTGTAGAAAAGGGAGCAACACATGATGAGATCAAGAAGTCCTACAGGTATGTAAGATGTGCTTTGCAACACATGTATAAAATACAAAGGTTTTTTGTCTTTTTGTGATAGAGGTACTGCTGTGCAAAGTTACAGTATGAATTGTTCACAAAACTCATTCTGTAAATAGCAGCCCTTCTGAATGTTTTAGATAAGGAATAACTATCAATAGAAGTTACAATGATATAACAGTGAATGTATGGCAAAATAAAATCAGGGACATCAGGAACTTATTGATGGTCTCAGGATTTGCATGTATCTGTTTTGAAAATCTCATGTAAAATGCTTCTGGCCTGTCTTAAATTGTAGCCACGTCAGTAGTGGAACTCACTGGAAAATTCTGAYGTCTATTACCTGTGAATATCTGATCTCAGGATGTGATGAGGTTTTAGGCTGACCTCTAGAGCTTTTTGAAAATGTCCAATGCGTAAATGCCATCTTCACTGATTTTGTTTAAAGATGTAATATATTAGTATTATCTGCTTATGGTAGGCAGAATTTTGTTTGGTGTTTTACCTTGAGCTCTTGATGGTTGTGTAGTCTACAGGTGTGCTGATAGAGAAAAAGTGAGTACTGTTCCGACTGCCCAAGTTGTTTGCCATTGCCCTCTAAAAGACTGCAGCTCCCTGAGGACTATAGAGTGACACTTTCCTTCTCTAAGATATTTTGTTGTAGGTGGGTTAGTTTAAACTTTTTAAATAGTAAAATCTTTTCTGACTTGACATATTTTTATGCTGAGATAAGAAAGAGTACATATATGCTTATATACCAGTAGACATGAGAAAACCATAGCCACTCACAGAGGAGCAGTGTGAGCATAACTAGATGGAGAAAAAGTAATCCATCTAAATTTTAACTAGAAGTGCATATTAATAAGATGCTAGTAAATACTGTTAAACATTTATCATTTAACTTTGAAGCCATGCAAATATCACAGCCCAGATTGATTATAAAACTAGATTATACCTAGCAATTATTATTGCCTTAGTCCTGCATAACATGGAAGCATCAATTCAGTAGTTTTTAAACTATCATCTGTATGTATTTAGAACTACAAGCTTCTCTCCACCAATAGAATGATATCATTGCAAAACTAGGCTGTGGTAATGAAGTCGTAGCTATTTTAATGTCCTTTTTATTGTCCTCTTTATTATCTTTATCAATGACTTGGATGAGAGGATTGAGTGCACCCTCAGCAGGTTTGCAGAAGACACTGAGCTGGGAGGAAGAGGTGGTCTGCTTTGAGGGCAGGAAGGTTCTGCAGGGGAATCTGGGCAGACTGGATAAATGGGCTGACACCAACCATATGAGGTTCAGTAAAGTGCCAGATCCTGCACTTAGTTTCACAACAACCCCATGTAGTGCTACAGGCTTGGGGCAGAGTGGCTGGAGAGCTGTGTGGCATAAAGGATCTGGAGGTGTTGGTTGACAGCCAGCTGATCATGAGCCAGCAGTGTGCCTAGGTGGCCAAGAAGACCAACAGCCTCCTGCCTTGTATCAGGAACAGTGTAGCCAGCAGGATCAGGGAAGGGATCGTCCACCTGTACTCGGTGCTGCTGAGGCCTTAAATTCTGTGCTCAGTTTTGGGGCCCTTCACTACAAGAAGGACACTGAGGTGCTGGAGCATGTCCAGAAAAGGGCAACAAAGCTGGTGAAGGGGCTGGATCACAGAGTTTACGAGGAGTATCTGAGGGAGCTGGGGTTATTAGTGTGGAGAAGAGGAAGCTCAGAGGAGACCTTATTGTTCTCTACAACCACATGAAAGGAGACTGTAATGAGGTGAGGGTCAGTCTCTTCTCCAAAATAACTACCAATAGCACAAGAGAAAATGGCCTCAAGTTGCGCCAGAGAAGGTTCAGATTTAGATATTAGGAAAAATATCTACCCAGAAAGAGTGAAGCCTTGGAACCAACTGCCCAAGGAAGTGGTGGGGTCACCGTCCTTAACAGTGTGCAAGAAACGTGTAGATGAGGCGCTTAGGGACATGGTTTAGCAGGCAGGGTAGTGATGGGGTTGCAGTTGGACTCGATGATGTTGAAGATCTTTTCCAACCATAATGATTCTATGATTATATAACCTTTTTTTCTTTTAATTCAGCATCTTGTATTAGAAAAACAAACTTCTGCTTCTGTTCTTTTTTTCTTTTTTCTGTCTTTACTTTTCTTTGTCTCGCTCTTTTTTCTTGTATTCATACTTTCAGAACTTTCTCCTTTCTATATGCACTTCTCTAATGTCATTTGAAGTGATAAAATTTTCAGCAATTGAATAGTTACTGTTGTTACTGTCATTGATGAGTTGTGACTGAAGTCAACACAGATAAATCAGTAGAGATTATATGTTTTCATGTCTTAGTCAATGAAACTGCAAAATCAGAAATTACCTATATTTAAAAATGTACCATTACAATTTCTTTTTGCACTGTGAGACTAAGAAGAGTGAGAATGTTTCGTAAATCTATTGATTTCATTCCAGAAGCAATCTGTGCACTTAGTCTAATGTTTACTATAGTTACAAATTAGTCAATACTGCATGCAGTTCTTAGGCTAACATTTTTTCTGAAGTATACTGAAAATTGAGGCATGTGTAGAAAAGTGCTACAATAATGATTCAAAGATTGGAGAATGAGACGTAAGAAGTCGATCAATTTATCATCTAAGAAAATGAGAGATGATTTAGTTACCATGTATGGTAACCTACCATGGTAGGCAAAAGGGGAAATAAAGGGAAAAAGATAGAAAGGGAAAAATGCTTGGTGTGAGAGGTTTATTCAATTGATGAAGAAGGTATAAACAAATATAGTGCTTGGAATCTAAAACAAATGCAACTGCAAGTAAGGTGTGCAGTTTTAACAGTGTTGCAACTACTCCTTGGTACAAACTAGCAAAGGAAATGTTGAAATATTGGGAGAGAAGAGTCAACTTGAAGGTAAGTCTTACTTGAACACAAGTTATGAAAACGGTGAAATGTATTTCACTGCTGAACAAGTCTAACACTCAAATAAGAATATTTCTCACCTCATCAATCTCTTCTTTTAAAGAGAGAAAGAGCTTTAAATGTCATGAGTGAAATAGGTGTCTTGACAGTGAAATAGGTCAGATGTACTTGTAGGTTTAATAAATACAGCAAAACTTTCATTTCAGCATTACTGGGCCTGTTCTTGGTTGCACTGCATTACCAGTCAACTTTAAAGTGACTTGCTTTTCCTATCAAATAGGATGATATATTTGAATTGAAGAAGAGGTTATAAAATAGATGTACTTGTATCATTGTTTAGCTTGAATTTTGCTGGGACTCTGTGTACTGGAACAAATTATGTCTAAGTGTGTTGTTAAAAGATGCGAATGTCCAAAATCTTTCTATGATGAAAGCACAACTATTGACATCTAATGGTTCTGTTATCTTGCATAACTACACAATTTAAGGATAAACTAACTACAGTATCAAACTCATTGACAACTTCTACCTTCTSTGTCCCTGTAGTACAGCCTGGCTGCAGAAGCCATATTCTGTATCAAAACTCATGTTTCCTTGTTGCTTTTACATTTATATTTCTGGAAAGGAAGGCCAGTTAAATCCCCAAAGGAGACAGTTGTCATGGAAGAATTCAGAATAAAATGAACTTTATTTCATGCTGAACATGAATACAGATGATTTACACAGCAATCTATGATAAAACTGACAGTGGTGCTTTATCCATCTTTATTAGTAATTATAGGTTAAAAAAGACTGTTTCTGAATAAAGTGGAAATGTCAGAGGGATTCACTTTTAATAGAATAGCTGTAAATATCTGCAAGATAAAATGATGAGTCAGTCTCTTAGATTTGCTTTAATTATGTTTTAATTTATGCTAATCCAAAAATCTGCTGCTGAACTGGTATTCTTTAGTGTAAGGTATAAAACCAGCCATACCTGATTTGGAGTTTCCTGACATTACTAATTAAGTCAGTATTAATCATACTACCACAGCCCAGGGCAAAATTTACTTTTTAATAAACATGACAGAGGTACCTCTCCGTGCTTTTACTTGGAGTTAAGCACAATATAATTTAACAAAGAGATAAAGTTAACAGATTTCTTAACTACAGAATTGCAAAGGATGTCTTTATCTTCAATATCCTAATGAAAATATTCTTTAAAAAAAAATTCTAGCATACCAACTTAAACTGTACGTAGATTTCTGCTTTCCAGTTTGACTAAGAAACAAAGTGGAGAAAGAGAATTTATCTGCTATATTTTCCTCAGAAGTTCAAAACTACTAAATTTGATACACTTTATTTCTAATTAGGACAACTACCCTACAAATCTAGTCTCAGCCAAGTGCAGAAACCTGTTCTGAGAGAGTACACATTGGTAAAATAGAGTTAGCTATTAGACAGAATAGCTAGTAGACAGAATAGCAGTTAGAAAGACAGAAACCTCTATTTCCATTGTGTTCTGAACTTAATCTTTAAGTATTTTCTGTAGAAATAATAAATTTCAGTCAGAAAAAATATCTCTGGAGGAGATATTGAAAGGGGAAAAATGCAAAACTCTAAACTTCATAGAACACTAATCCTTTCTCATTGAGCTGAATACCAGAGAAAGGAGGTTCACTACTACAATTATGACATGGAGGAAAAAAATGGATATTAAGCCTATCCTACATAATTAAGGCAGAAAGCATAAATAAAAAAATCCTTCAATGAGTTTGGAGAAACATAATACCTGCATGCACGAAAAATTAAAGACTACACAAATGCAAAGCAAACTAACTGATAAGAAGATAAAGCCTACTATCTCAAGAAAATTATATTGAAAAGAAAGTAAGTTCCAGTGTGCCCAAAAAACCTCTTTCAAAAAATGAAGAGCCAATTGAAAATTAGCAACAATACAACTAGCCTAAACTACTCATACGATGGCATTATTCAAAATAGACAAACCCCTTAAGATTTAAGGGAGTATTACTGCACAGAAAATGCTTCATGTCATGTCCCTAAACACCCTACAATTCAGTATGTTCCTTTAAACCCCGGAAATCAGAGCAGGTTACCAAATATCTACTGCACTTCCATAATGGCCAAAACCCTTCTGGGTCTCTAAGAGTCCTTCCTATGCTGTTCCTGGCAAAATGATTTCTGTT
>PTEX01000869.1:0-11632 GCA_003342815.1 Eudromia elegans | reverse complement strand
GTGACAGAGCCCTGGAACAGGCTGCCCAGAGAGGTGGTGGAGTCTCCTTCTCTGGAGATCTTCCAAACCCGCCTGGACATCACCCTGTGCCACATGCTCTAGGGGACCCTGCGTGTGTAGGGGGGTTGGACCAAATGAGCTCTGGAGGTCCCTTCCAACCCTAGCCATTCTATGATTCTATGATTCACTTCTTTCTCATGTGCTGTTATTTCCAAACACTGATTTCACAGCATAAACATGTGAGAGTCCTTACACAACTAACCTCCTACTATTATATTCCTTTTTACTTTTATCACTTTGATTCTCGAGGTTCCCTAGTCCTTCCTGTGTAAAAAGCAAATCCCTGCCTCTGCTGGTGCTAGCTCTCCTGTTAACTCATTAGCAGATTCTTGCCTCTGTTATCAGCTTGTAGCAATCAGCGAGGTCCTAGGCAGAGACCTCCCTCTTGCACCCATGYCATGCAAAACCACCACCTGCATGGTGATGGTCACACACAGGATTTTGCAGGTCAACAAGCATGTCACACACTCTGCAGTGAGGGAGAGCTGGAAAAAGGAGGCCATTTAAGGTAACACTGCTCGCCTGGGTCTCTCTTTGCTCTAGCCCCTGCCCAGCTCCCTCAGGCCAGCACAGCACTGCTCAATAAGCTGGGCTCTTCTTGMACCAAAAGGCTTTGGTTTGGGGCTGATTGTAGCAAGAGAGGCAGTCTCAAATTTCCAGAAAATTGAATGATACAATACTTATGCATTTGTCAAAGGTAGGAAAAATAAGCAAAATCCCCATGTTAAAGGATCTTGTTGATTCCCTTGTTGATCTGGGAGGCTGCTGGAAAGCTTGGCCAGCAGTGTTCTCTACACATGCTTGCAACCACATCCAGGAAGGAGTAAAAAGTTCAAATGCCTTTGTGATAGACAAAGGTGAGTGAGTTTTTTGACTGAAAGTTCTTCTCTCAATATTGAAAGAAAAAGTTGAAAATTGGGAGAGGAAAAGAGAAACTAGGAAGAATTCACAGTGATGATATGCTTCAGAGTGAAATGATAAAAGCTTTTAATCTATGTAGCACATAGTGAAACAAAGATGGTGACTGATCAGAGTGTATAAGCACTTCAAGAAAGTGCTATTGCAGCAGATGTTCACTAGCCTGAAAGAGAAAGACTTACTGAGGATGAATGAGACGGAGCTGACATTTAAGTAATTTCAACAGGAAATAAGGGGCACACTTTTAAATAGTTTAATTACTTTGGATAAATAGTCACAAGATAAAAATAGCCCAATAGAAGCAGTGAATTCTCCATTGCACCAGACTTTAAAATTGAGACTGAGACTTGGATAGAGACGTTAAAAACAGAGATGGATGCAGGCTGAGGGGTGGTGACAGAGCAGTTTGGCATCATAAGCACATACAAACAAAGGCAAAGAGCAAGTGAGCTGGGATGCTTCTGGTCAGAGGGGTGGGCTGGCTGGAGAAACATCTTCCTTGGGACAAGAGGCTTTCACATCCCTGAACACATGCCAGTCCTTGTTCCTGCTCTGCGCTTCTCTTGCAGTCAGATCTCCAGTGCTGAAGGGCAGCTCTCTGGGCTCTAAACTCATGGTCTCTGTAAGAGCCCCCTCAAGGGAAGTCCATATTGTGCTTGGGACCTGAGCCATCCTGCCAATGAAGCAGTGGCACCAGGTCCCCTGTTAGCTGTCTCATCTTCACTGCCTCTTTGCAGTGCTTGTTTCTCCCTGCAGACAAACCCACCAGGCCCCATGGCAGAAGGGAATCAGACTCAGGTGAACAAGTTTGTGCTTCTAGGCTTTACCCAGGAAYGGCCCTTCCTCTTCCTCATCTTCCTGGCCATTTACCTACTCACACTGCTGGGCAACGCTGCAATACTCATGCTCATCTTCCTGGATCCTCGTCTCCACAGCCCTATGTACTTCTTCCTCAGCCACCTCTCCTGCTTAGATATTTGCTATTCATCAGTGACAGTGCCTAAAATCCTGGTGAACACTCTGCATGTACAGACAACCATCTCCTACCAGGGGTGCCTGGCTCAGATGTTCTTCCTGATGGGGTGCGCAGGGGCTGAGTGTGTGCTCCTGGCCGTCATGGCCTATGACCGCTAWGCAGCCATCTGCCAGCCTCTGCACTACACTCGGGTCATGCAGTGGGGTGTCTGCATGGTGGCAGCTGCCAGCTGCTGGCTCTGGGGGATGCTGGACTCTGCCGTGCACATCTTGCCTCCAGGCTGTCCTTCTGTGGGCTTGTCCGGATCCAGCACATCTTCTGCGATGTCCCTCCACTGCTGGGAATTGCCTGCAGCAACAGCCGCCTCAGTGAAGTGGCACTCCATGCTGCCAACATCTTCGTGGGCCTCAGCCCCTTCCTCTTTGTTGTCATCTCCTACCTCCGCATCCTGGGTACTGTGCTCAGGATGCCAACAGTGGTCAGCCGGCGCAAGGCCTTCTCTACATGTGCTGCACACCTGCTTGTGGTTRTGCTGTATTTTGGGATGGCCAATCTGAACTACAACCGCCCCAGTGCCGGCTACTMGCCGGAGGCAGACACCTTGGTCTCTGTGCTATATTGCATCGTCATCCCCATGCTGAACCCCCTCATCTACAGCTTCCGCAACCAGGAGGTGCGGGGTGCCCTGAGGAAGGTGCTGCAGTGATGGAGGTGCACGACATGAGCAACACAAGTGCTGCTTCCACCACTGCGAAAACAACTCGGCATCACAGGGCTGTGAGAAACCCCTGAAGGGAGAAGCGGATTCAGGGCCCCTGCTCAGGGAGGAGATGCTTGCAAGCACACCACCATCACTCATCCCATCTCTGGCACAACACTAATGACAGAATGGCAAAATCAAGCTGAGAACAAGCTCATAATCCTGGGCTCGTGTCTGTATTTTTTACTCACTGCTGCAGACAGGGGCCAGGTAGCTCAATCCCTAGAGCTGCAATGGCACTGAGAGGTRGAGGCAGCTCCTTGCCAGAACAAGACAGCAGCAGCAGCAGCACTGCCTTGGCCTCCGCTCCCTTTCTCAGACTGGGTATCTAAACAGATTTTGAACACCTCTGATGTGTCAGCTTTTCCATAACTAACCTACACACTGCTGTTTGTGATATGTCTGGAAGGGCTTTTGGATATAGAGTGCTACAATAGGCTGCCAGATGTGCTGCAGAAGGCAATTCCACAGGGCACCAGATATGTCCTGACCCTAAGCATGACTGTGAGCTCTGCCTTGAAGCTGCTCATAGCACTGAGCTTGGTCTTGCATGTGGTAAGAGACAATGGCTCAGAGTGCAAAATCTGGCTCTAGCACAGACGCTGTTGGTCCAAGCTTCTTCTGCAAAGGCTTTCACACCAGTCCTGCTCTGTTCTCCAGGCTGGACAAAAGCTCTGTAGTGTTTTGTACATTAGCATGGCAGCCAGTAGTGCAAGATGACCAGCCCTTGCTCTCAGCACTTTGGTCAAGCAGGGAGCTGTGTGCACCAGGCTGCGAGCTGGCACTGCTCAACCTCTCATCAGAAGAGCTTGCTTTGCTATACAGCTAGGCACGCTGGAAGCGCCATGTGAGAGAGCACAGCTGGGGCTGCTGACAGCAGAGGGCTGGCTGTGACCTAGGGCAGCCAGCCCCTCCCAAGGCCACTCTCTTGGCRCCACTTTGTCATGTCATGTGGACACATGCAAGGCCTTTGCACTAGGATCTCCACTCAGAGGTTTCAATGGGTGCTGTGACAACACCGTGACTGGCTAAGCCCACAAGCTTGGTGTTCCATGACCAGCACACACCACTACCCTGGCAGAAGCTGGTTCATGCCCCCATCAGTGCAAGAGGCTACATTGGGAGGGCAGCTGGCACAGGCTTGGCATTTCTACACCAGAAACCATGGCTGCAAAGACGTTGGGTGGCTCAAAGAGGCCAAGACGTGCTCAAACATGACTCACTTCCCTAGGAGCTCTTAGAGAAATCCAGCCTGTTCCCAAAGAGTCCTCATGCAGAAGCAAACCCTGGGACTATAGGGTATGCAGTTTGCTGGTAGCAGCTCAGCACCTCTCTTCAATGCACAGCACAGACTGACTTTATTCTTCAGGGGGAAACTTTCTATCCTCACAGGAAAGTTCTTCCTCACATGGAGATGRAACTTCTTGTGTTTCGACTTAATGCCCATTAYCCCTTGTCCTGTCACTGGACACCACCGAAAAGAGTTTGGCCCCCTCCTCCCTACATTCTCCCCTCAGGTATTTGTACATATTCATCAGATCCCCTCTCAGTCTTCTCTTCTCCAGGCTAAACAGGCCCTGCTCGCTTAGCCTTTGCTCATCTGGTAGATGCTCAAATCCCTTAATCATCTGTGTTGCTCTGCGCTGGACCCTCTCTAGCAGCTCCATGTCACTCTTGTCCTGGATAGCCCAGAGCTGCCCTCAGTACTCCAGGTTTGGCCTCCCCAGAGCCAAGCAGAAAGGCAAGATCCCCTCCCTCACCCTCCTGTCAACGTTCCTCCTGATGCAGCCAGGAGCCCATCAGCCTACTTGGCCACAAGCACACACTGCAGCCTCATGGGGAACTTGTTGTCACCCAGGACTCCCAGATCTCACTCTGCGGAGCTGCTTCCCAGCAGGGCAGCCCCTAATCTGTACTGGTGCCTGGGGTTATTCCTGCTCAGGGGCAGGACCCTGCACTTGTCCTTATTGAACCTCATGAGGTTCCTCTGCCCAACTCTCCAACCTGTCTAGGTCTCTCTGAATGGCAGCACAACAACAATCCCATCAAAGTGAAATACACCCAAGCAGGACACTCTGCTGCTGGTATTGTGCAGAGACCTGCTCCTGCAGCTTCTCACAGGCCCCTCATTAGTGCTTACTCAGTATATAATGGATTTATCCTTATTGTGCATTTGCACACCCCAAATTGAAACAACGAACTGCAACAGTAGGAGATCAAGCACATGGCCTGRAATCTACTGGTTTAGGGAAGAGCTTCAGCTTGTACAAGATTTCTACTGAATATTGCTTTGTGCATGCAAAGTGAACAATTACAGACATCTGTTTTCTCTTCCTTGCTCTCCATGTGCTCAACTTTTTGCCCCCGTCTGCTGTGCTGAAGGGCTGGAAATAGGAAACCTCCTCCCTGCAATGGGAGCTGAGCCTACAAATGATGGGCTAAGAGCACTTGAGAGGGGACTGACGAGCACAGAGGCTGAAAGCGCCTCAAGGAGAGCAAACCGTTCATCTGCAAGAGTAGGAGCCCCACACACAGGTGGCACCTACAAATGCAGAAGGCAGCCTCGAGCTGGAGTCCAATAGAGACAGAGAAACTCCTCATGTTTACTTGTCAGAGCACCCACTCGCAGTAACACACACATTAGCAATAACAGTGCGCTCCTGGAAACATTCTGATGCCTGTAGCCAGTAGCACCTGATCAAATTCCTAGATTGAAAGTCTTGCACTAGCAGAATATTCCAATCTGACTGGATTCCTGGACAGAGACCACATTGGCTTTTAGCTCTTTGTTAAGTAAAGCTTTTGAAAAAAAAAAAAAACTTGCTCCAAGACTGATTTTCCAGGATCATTCTCATAAATAATTTTGTACCTTCTCTTTTTTAGAACTTCACCCCAGAAATAAAACATCAACCCAGTAATGTTCTTGCTCCTCAGATGAAAAACCAAACAAGTTATCTGCTACTTTAGCAAAAGTGTCCTTTATTTTCAGTGAGCCAGAACACACCTCTTCTGTTTCATGGGGCAGCTCAATACAGCCAAGCTTATGTCTGTATGCAGGAAAAGCTAGCAAGTTCATAATGAGGGAGAAATGGCTCCAGGTCCCAGCCCTGAGATCTGCACAAGTGAGCAAGCCTCATGTTCCTCTAGCCCACAGTACAAAGATGGTTCATCCTACACATGTGGAACTCAAATCCTGCATCTGTAGAATCAAAGATKAATTCAGCTTTTACCTGCAGCCCTAGGTAAGAGGAGGTCCAGAGCCACAGCTTGAGACAGCGTATCTTACTCTACAGCTGTAACTTCTGGACTGAGTTTCAAGAGCAAAGAGGGATGCTCAGATGAAGGTGAGAAATGGCACTTTAAAAGGAAAGGGTCCCATATTCATGTCCCTTTTGCCTTGACTAGATTAGAGCTGGTGTTCTATGACTGCCCTGATGTGAACAGGAATGAACACACTTCCTTTGCAAGTCTAGTGTTTGGCACATGGAAAGAGAAAAACTGAAATAGTCTACAAAGATGTCCTATATCTCACCTACACACTCCTCAAACCACCTCATCTTTCCCACCAGCACTGTAAGGGAAGCAGAACACATCTAGGGCATAGGCCAAAACATTCCCTCAAACACTGACAGTTTTCTCATCAGTCCTTCTCCCATTAGACCCACCAGGATGAGCCAAACTAAGATAGTAACACAAAATGATGAAGCAGAGGGGAGCAGAAGTTAGAAAGGAGGCTGCTCAGGCAACGTTGGTCTCATTGCAGAAGCTTCACATAATTTGCTGGAAAGAGGCCTACTTTGCCTCGGCATTGTCCCCGCCACCAGCCTTCATCTACCATTTCAATGTGTGTGATTGTGTCATCAGGATCAAAAGAAATCTCATCATCACCATCTGCAAAATTGATCAGAAAAATTGTCACAGTCTGAAAATACATATGTGACAGAAGGAGAAAGAAAGACCTGAGTGAGAAGGTTTTGTGTGTGTGCGTGCATACACACACACACACAAAGAGTACAGAACAGCTAGGCTGGTAGGACTCAAAGCCAATCTCATTCAAGCCCTCTCCCTGAAACCAGCACAGATATAGCAGATGAAAGGTTAAGACTTCATAGATGAAAGATTAAACTTCCATATTCCCAAGCTATGTCTCTTTCTGCCTCCCAAGAGGAAAAACAACTTTGACTTAAACAACTGAGTTCCACCACCACTGATGGTGTCACCATCTCTCCCACACCTGAGAGCAGCTCTCAGTGCCTCTCCTGGCAGGTTCACTGCCTTTCCTAAACCCTTGATGACAGACGCACCTCCTTGATAATCGTAGAGAGCTACTGCACATGTCCCAGGGCGCTCCACTTCATAAATGCAGTCTGTTTTCCCTGCAGAAGACAGAATAGGCAGATGAGAAAGAGGCTAACAGCAATCACACAGATTTGGTCTGTGCTACCCTCCTGTTGGCTGTCAGTCTCGGGAACAATCGCATCCAAACCTTGGTAGGGTTTGCTGTTAGAGAGATACTTTTCATGGCTCAAAGCAAGGCGTGACTTACTTCCACTTCTTCAGGGAGAAAGGATGAGACAGTCTAGGCTGATACTTCATGTTCCTCCTCCAAAGAAAAAGGCTGGACTTAACTCCAGCCTCCCCCTTTTTCACCCACAGCACCAGTGAGSACCAGTGACAGGAACCTCAACAACAGCCTGTGCTATTTGATCACCTTAATACTTGTGCCTATCTCATCCCAGGGCATGCTGCCAGACCAGCTTTCACATTTGGTTGTTGCACAATAGGCTGAATGTCAGAAACAGGGAAAGCCAAGACCTCAATGTAGTGCTAGAATTTCTTTCCTAGGAAACCCTGCACCAAGGGAAAAAAATGCAAGTCCAAGTGCAGCTTCTTCAGGGCCCATGGCAGCCCTCCAACTGTCCTACTGCTGGAACCCTGTTCCAGCAGAAAGACATGACGCCTGGCCCAAGACTCAATGCCACTGGTGTCGCACCTCAGAGCAGGACAAGAAGGTGGCAGAGGAACAAGTTCCCATGAATGTGGCCTGCCTCCCTGATGAKGGAGACATCAGGATACAAAAACCCTTTGCTGCCTGTCCCGTATTGCAGGTGTTGAGCAGACAGAAAACACACTCCCGAAGGCACAAGATCTTCCCTCCACACTCACCTGGCCAGGGATGGCTCTGACTGAGCTCCTCAGTGAGGATCTCCTCATAGTCCTCGCCTCCATCCTCACCATGGACATAGGTGGCAGATGACTTTCCTAAAGGCTCTGGTATCTCCTCATAGTCAGCACCCATGCTGGTACTGTCGCAGTAGTCAGAGGACTCCGGCAACTCCTCATAGTCCCCACCATCCAAACTTGAACTGTAGATGGGCTGATCCTGCTTGGGGGACTTGCTCAGCTCCTCACCCAGATCTGCTGGCCTTGGTGGCAATGAGGGCAGCATTTCCTCCTCCTGCTCCAATCCTGTTTTCTGCTGTGAAGTAGGAAAGTGACAGTAAAGTCACCCATAGAGCAACCACTGCAAGTAGTTCCCCCATGGCCACACATTGCCCAATGCAAAGGAGCCTGCTTCTTTGCAGATACTATCTGCTGCAGATGGAGTATCTGCATGATACTTGTGTTTAGTAGCTGGTGTGTGGTTTTGCTTGCTAGGGGAGAACAGCAGCAGTAGAAGAGAGTCAAGAGTTCTTAACTGATCTGGCACCTTGGAGCTCTTTGCAGCCATGGGAGAAGGAAACCCTCATGCCACTGCCTTCTCAGCTCACTGCTACTCCCACTGCTCTGCCACTGCTCTCCTCTAGCAACTAAAAACACAGAAAAAGTCAGAAGCTGAGTGTTSTTGAAACTAAAAAACTAGAAGACTAGAGGGCATTTTATGCAATTAATATGCAAACACTCGTAGCCCAAAAATTTAAAAACACTGCCAAAAAATCAAGAGGTAATAAAATCTCTACACTCCTGACATCTCTATCAGTTCAGCATATGAGCACTATTGCTGCTACTCATCACTTGTGTTTAGACCTGTCCCACACACTTAGATACAGCTAAGCATGTCCCACTCGTGTGCACAGTGAAAGGTGCTAGGCATCTGTGTCCCACCCACATGCCCAAATTTTCCTGCATCCCACTCCTTCCCCCACTGCGGCGGTGCTCTGCTCCTGCTGATGCAGTTGCCCCATGGAGCACAGTTCCCCGCCCAGGGCAATCCAACCTCTCCTGCCAGTTCCCCTTCCAGCTGACCCTGCCTGCCACAGCACCTGCTCTCCTTCTGACACATTTCCATCTCTGTCAGCTCTCTGGGGGACTTTTGCTGGAATAGCAATAGAGGTTGTCTCTGTGTGGTCCTTGTCCTCCCTCTGTCGGATTTCCTGCTGGAGAAAAGCCATCAAGATCCACTCAATGCCACTGAGAAACACCCAGAGCAATATCCATTCCCACTCCTGACATGGCCACTCTGAGACAGGTTTAATTTTCTTCCTGCTGAAGCCTATTCTAGCTCTCACAGACCTGTCCTACAAACTGGACACTATCAGGATTGTAACTACTGTGTGGTCTGCAGGAAGCATTCTCAAGAAGGGAATGTCTGACAGAGAACTCCTACCCACACATTAAATGCAGCAACACCACAAAGTAAAAGGAAGTATTGCAAACATGCAGATTTGGACACTACCTCCAGTCTGGAAAACCCTGAACACAGACTGCAAGAATGGGGATATTGGGAATATTGTGTTTGTCCTACATTTATCAAGCACTAAATTCAAGGAGCCTGTGCTAAATCACAGAGTCATCATTTGATACAGGCAAAATGCAGTGCCAACCAGGGAGCTCAAGGCCAGCGCCTGGCAGGTATGGGGAGAAAATTTTGGCAAAAGGTTACCACAGCAGACTAAACAGAAGGAGATGACCCATGCTGCCCTGAGGAAAGGTCTGTTTTGCCAATCCGAGGGGCAGGGAAGATGCCTGCAGCTCACCTGCTGCTGAATCACCTGGCGCTCTCGAGCCTGCCGCCTCATCTTCTCCTCTTCCACCAGCCTCCTGCTCTCCTCATCTGCCAATTTAGCCATGTTTTCAAATCGTGACCGCAGGTTGCTGGTGATGCTGGAAGCTGTTGTGGAAAAGAGTATGGCTCAAGCCTTCCCAGTGGCCTGCATCCACCTCCCACCCCGACATGTCCAGAGCAAACTCTCACCTCTGCGTCTCCCAGACAAACCCGTGGTACCACATCCTCCAGCCTCCAGGCACCTTAGCTGTATCCCCCTTATAGCACATGTCCACTAGCACATCCACTGCGCTAGGGATGTGGGACTTATCATCTCCCACCCAAATATCTCACCTGTTTCCACTGGTCTGGTCTTCTCATATGAGGAGGCTGGAGCTGCCATTTCATCAAATCCAGCGGCACTCTACAAGAATCGCAAAATGACAGAATAACTCAGGTTGGAAGTGACTTCTGAAGATCATTTAGAGCACTGTACACATTGTGCAGGATCATGCCTAGGTGGGTTTTGAAAATCTCCGAAGAAGGAGACTTGTCAGCCTCTCTGGGCAACCTGCTCGGAGGCGTTGTGGAAGAATCAAAGTGTGTAAAGAGGCAGCAAACAAGCTGCATAGTCTGCTCGGCAAGGCCAGTGCTTTGGCTGCTGGCCTGCAAGCAAGTCACAGCTTTGTTTTCTGGTTCATCCTCACTGGTAAAAGCACCCCAGTCCCAGGGAAGGGAGGCTTCTGGCTACAGTAGGGCTCTCTCTTCTAGCCTTCTCACTCAAATCAAAGGCTGTTCCTGTAAAAGAGGAGCCCAAAAGGCATACGGAGCTGGGTAGAGAAGGCTGGACAGTGGAAAGAGGCTGCAAGGGATGGGAGGGCTGGGGCACGCCTAGGGAAAATTGCCTAGAGTAAATTATGCCCTAAACTGGAGCAATTAATTTAACATTACCTGGGTGCCTGAAAACCAGGTTACAAACTTAGAAAACAAACATTGAATGGCCTTAATGTTGCCATCTTTGATTTTGCTTCAGTACTCTCAGAATAAACTCATGTTTCACTCGGAGGCGATTGGGAATTCCTTATCCTGCTTCTGCAGTTCAAGTGGAGCCTGATCCTCAAAATGACCCACAGCTGTTGACCTTTGCACAAGTGCTCATTTACTTTTAATTTTTTTCTGTCCCATACACAATGCCTTGGCTTTTGGCATTGCACCTACACTAGCTGTTGTTAAATTCACAGACCATGCTAATCTCTACTTGTGGGTGATTGTCCATAGGCAGGACACTTCCCACTCTGCTACTGGCAGCCCACACACGCAGCACTGAAGAGAACCTGCTGTGTTGCTACAGGAATGTGTTCGTCTCCTTCCTTGACTCAAGGCCTTGAAGAAAGAGACTCACTCACCCTGCTCACCTCCTAATACAACACTGTTCAATCTAAGCAATAGCTGCTGAGAATGGGAAACAAACAAACAAAAAACCCTCTTTCTTCCTTGCATTCCAGTCCCCCCAAGCTGAACTGCTCTGCAGCCCTGCAATAGCTATGCACCAAGCTGGGGGACCTTGACTGTCTCTTGGTCTCTCTCTCAGGAATTTTTTCTCTTGAAACCATGCAGAGGTCAGTGGCTATCAGAATAAAATGGAGGCTACTGCATACTTACCTTATCCACTCTGTCCTTTTGGACCCCATAACGGCCTCCAAACCCTTTGGCATAGTCTGTATGGAAAAAAAGTGCGACTCTTGTAGAGTATTTTATATTTTATATGCACCTGACTTCAGTGCTGCAAGCAATTACATGAATTGGCTTTGTCTTGAATTGACTCTGTTTAACTTATTCATTAACGACCTGGATGAAGGGATGGAGTGCTCCCTCAGCAAGTTTGCTGACGATACCAAACTGGGAGGAGTAGCTGATAGCCCTGAGGGCTGCG
>PTEX01000865.1:0-10787 GCA_003342815.1 Eudromia elegans | reverse complement strand
TGAGAGTAGCTCTGGTGCTAAAGTATTCCTAGGCTAGCTACCTTAGATCTGGGATCCAACTAGCACACTGCCAATGCCAAGAAAAAAAAGTAAAAAAGCTACCAAGAACTGTGGTTGTACAGAATAAAACATCAAACCTCTATTTAGAATAGAAACCTCTTAAATTACCTATTATTACCATTGAGATACAATTTAGAGATGCAAAAAAACACTTGACCGAAAGGAAAACAACCTAAAGCACAGATATCTTTCTGCACTTTACAGACTGGACTTTCTTTCACCAATTTTTATAGGTTTTCCAGGTTTAATAGAGCCAGGAAGCACATGTTTTTTTAAACAGAGAGTATCAAAGTCTTCACAAGTGTACAAGCTTTCCATTTGACCTGCAGGTTTAAATCTTGTTGTTGTTTTGTTTTGTTCACTTAATGCTATGGTTCTGCATAATGTCAGATATGCAAGTGTAATGTAGGAATAATCTGCAATTTAGCATCCCTAAATTCCTTTTTGTGAATGTAAGAATAACTTGGTATACAGGGTAATCACTGAGTCTTTGAGACTCCAAATTAATTTCCTTCTGCCTTTTATTATCTTTTGGACTTGCCAGAGATTTCAGTTGCTAAAAAAAGACGATATTTCTTTTTTTTTTTTTTTAAAAAAAAAAGCAGTAACTTGTGATTTAGAAGTTGATCACACATTTAGATAGACTTCAGAATTAATCTTACTTGATATCACATTAGTACATTGTGTATGTCATTGTATTTACCACCGAGATGGAAGTCATTGCTTAAAAAGGTTACAGTTATCCACAGCTCATTTGGAAATCATCAGTATTTTCATCATCTTATTCAATGCAGCAGAGTCCATTATTTCTTACAAGTGGACTTCCAAATATTCAAGATCTACATTTCTCCCTTGATTTACAAACTTATACACTCAGCTTGCTTGCTTTGTGTAGAGGATCTTCTTTCCTTTGAGCCCTGCACAACTGGAAATATTTTCAAATAACTTTCAAAATTTTTTTCCAGTGAATTTTTTTCGAGAATGAGCCTATGCAGTACTCAGTCTATGGTATGATATTAATCATGCATTAATCATGACTTAGAGAATTTATGTTATAGGAAAAGTGGTATTCCTTTTGCTTTAAAAATAAAGAAAAAAAAAGGATTTAGAAGATTTAGAAATGAAAATTTGTAGCTATCTAGTACTTTAAAACTCAGAGTTCAGTGATGAAACTGGACAAGTTGGTTCTGGAGACAAAAACAAGCTTGAAAAATGTTGACTTGCTTTTTTTTGCCATTTGGAAGCACTATTACCTGTGTGCATGCATGTTCTTGTGCAAATGTTTTTAACTCCTTTTGGCTAAGGTCAGCTGACTAAATCTACAAATTAATAGCAGCAGATGTTAATACATCAGTGTAATGTGTATTGTAGAGGGCAGCAGAATAAACTTAATTCTATTCCCTTGTGCACTGTTAAACCATTACCTCAGAACTGCATCAGTCAGCAGCCTCCTCTTCCCACTTCCAACAAAGCAAAGCAAAATCCTAATTAATGTTGCTGAATGAAACGTACATGGCCATATGAGTGTTTCACCAGGTTCAGGCAAGCAAACAGAGAGAAAAGAATCATGCGCTTCATACAAAGCATAGAAGAACTAAAGCCATTATAGACCATAGTGAACAGCAAAAGCTGTACAAGAAATTGTTAAAAGAATGATGGGCACTAGAGGGGGCAGGTGCTGAATGTTCTTTAGGTATAGGACAATTTTCATAACTTTTAATGACAACCTATCCTCTGAGAATATATACATTATGCTATTATGCTATACATTATGCTATACATTATACTATTATTCTTAGTCAAGTAAGAGGGGCAAGAGACCTGTGTGGATGGGAAAGGAGCTGCTAGGCAAACTCAATGAGAAGAAGAAAACATATTTTAGGTGGAAGAAGAGCCAGACCACGTGAGAACAATATAGGAACATTGTCAGGGAATGCAGGAGTGCGACGAGGAAGGCCAAGGCCCGCTTGGAATTAGAACTAGCGAGGGACGTCAAGGATAACAGGAAGGGATTCTACTAATACATCAACAGCAAGAGGAAGACTAGAGAAAATGTCAGTCTGTTGCCGAATGGGGAGAGTGCGTTGGTGACGGAGGATGTGGAGAAGGCAGAGTTACTAAATAAATGCCGCCTTTGCCTCAGTCTTCTCTGCTAGGGCTGGTCCTCATGAACTGCAGAGCCCAGATAGGGCTGACAACTCTCAAGAGCAGCCCTTTAGTATCCCAGACCCTAGGGAAATGAGAAGGGACTGGAGAGAGGAAGACTTGCCCCGAGTAGAGGAAGATTTGGTTAGAGAGCACCTGAGGAAACTCAACACGCACAAATCCATGGGCCCCGATGGGATGCACCCCAGAGTGCTGCGTGAGCTGGCGGATGTTGTAGCCGAGCCGCTCTCCATCATCTTTGAAAGGTCCTGGAGAACGGGAGAGGTGCCAGAGGACTGGAGGAAAGCCAACATCACCCCGGTCTTCAAAAAAGGCAATAAGGAGGAGCCGGGCAACTACAGGCCGGTGAGCCTGACCTCTGTCCCTGGGATGGAGCAGCTCATCCTGGCTGCTGTTTCCAGGCACATGGAGGAGAAGAAGGTGCTCAGGAGTAGCCAGCATGGGTTCACAAAGGGGAAATCAAGCTTGACTAACCTGATAGCCTTCTACGATGGAGTGACTAGATGGATAGATAAGGGCAGAGAGGTGGATGTCATCTATCTGGACTTCAGCAAAGCTTTTGACACTGTCCCTCACAGCATCTTCCTGGGCAAGCTCCAGAAGAGTGGCATAGAGGAGTGGACAGTGAGGTGGATTAGGCTCGAGGGCAGGGCCCAGAGAGTGGTAATCAGTGGTGCTGAGTGGAGCTGCAGGCCTGTGGTTAGTGGTGTCCCCCAGGGGTCAGTCCTCAGTCCAGTCCTGTTCAACCTACTCATTAACGACCTGGATGAAGGGATGGAGTGCTCCCTCAGTAAGTTTGCTGATGATACGAAACTGGGAGGAATAGCTGATAGCCCTGAGGGCTATGCTGCCATCCAGAGGGACCTGGACAGACTGGAAAACTGGGCGACGAGTAACCTCATGAAGTTCAACAAGGGCAAGTGTAGGGTCCTGCACCTGGGCAGGAATAACCCTAGACACGCCTCCAGGCTGGGGACTGACCTCCTGGAGAGCAGCCCCACAGAGAGGGACCTGGGCGTCATGGGGGACGACAAGTTGACCATGAAGCAGCAATATGCCCTCATGGCCAAGAAGGCCAATGGGATCTTGGGGTGCATTAAGAAGAGCATCTCCAGCAAGTTGAGGGAGGTGATTCTGCCTCTCTTCCCAGCTCTGGTGAGGCCGCACGTCAAGTATTGCGTGCAGTTCTGGGCTCTCCCTCTCCATACAAGAGGGATGTGGAGCTGCCAGAGAGAGTCCAGTGCAGGACTGAGAAGATGATTAGGGGCCTGTAACATCTGCCCTATGAGCAAAGGCTGAGAGAGCTGGTCCTGTTCAGCCTGCAGAAGAGAAGACTGAGAGGGGACCTGATTAATGTATATAAATACCTCAAGAGAGGGAGTGAGAAGGATGGGGCTGGCCTCTTCCCAGTGGTGGCCAGTGACAGGACTAGAGGAAATGGCCGCAAATTGACGCACCAAAAGTTCCACAGGAACTTGAGAAAGAATTTTTTAACAGTGAGGGTGATGGAGCACTGGAACAGGCTGCCCAGAGAGGTGGTGGAGTCTCCTTCTCTGAAGATCTTCAAAACCCACTTGGACACCACCCTGTGCCACATGCTCTAGAAGACCCTGCGTGTGCAGGGGGGTTGGACTAGATGACCTCTAGAGGTCCCTTCCAACCTTAAGCATTCTATGATTCTATGCCTTATAGAGCTCTGGAACTTCTGTCTTTACAGATGCGTCCATATGTGTCCAGTAAACTGTTAGGCCGTGCTGTTACAAGGAGAGGGCTGTCAGGCTTCTGCAAACATGGCAAACAGCAAAATCCTTTTAACGTGAGCCTCTTCTCATTCCACATATACCCTAGTTAAAGAATTAGTTTAAAAGCACTTCAGAATTTTGCAGATCAAAGTAATTATAGAGATGTGAATAAGTGAGATGTGAATTACACATGTAGAGATGTATAATAAGTGTAAACAAGTGTCATTTTTATAATTCAGTCATAAAATCCCACCCTAAAGTTAAAGAAAATTATTTTGCTTACAAAAGATGCCTAAAATACTTTTATTTTTTTCCCTCAATATGCAAATTGTTCATTTCTTGTATAGGCCAGAATTTTAGCTGGAAATGTATGTACACGTTGACAGGGTAAATTTACAGAACAACTTGCAAAAAGTAGTGTCTGCGAGTTCCCCCCTCACACTGTCTGGAAAAACTCAAGGCTTGGGATACCCAATTACAGTCTTCTTTCTTGCTTGATAGATTTTAAGCCTATATTTGAAGTCCCTGAATAAGACTGTAACCACTCTAATATACAGTAGTCCACACAGGGTTTTCCTAGTCTCTCTCAGCGCGTCTCTTTGGAATATATACTAGTAGAGATTCCAACAACCCTGTCGTCCCCTCATTAGAGACTTAGGCATCAGCCCATAGAAGCAGTTTTCACAGAATCACATAGAATCACAGACTGGTTCAAGTTAGAAGGGACCTCTAGAGATCATCTAGTCCAAAAGCCCTGCTCCAGCAGGGACCCCTAGAGCAAGGCGCACAGGGTGGCATCCAGGCGGGTTTGGAAGATCTCCAGAGAAGGAGACTCCACAGCCTCTCTGGGCAGCCTGTTCCTGGGCTCTGTCAAAGGCAACATGTCATCTCCTCACATGGAGATGGAACTGTATTTCAATATGTATCCATTACTCCTTGTCCTATCACTGACTACCACGGAGAAGTGTTTGCCCTCCTCCTCCCTACATTCAACCCTCAGGTATTTGTAACTATTAATCAGATCTCCTCTCAGTCATCTCTTCTTCAGGTTAAACAGGCCCAGCTCACTTATTCTTTCCAAATAAGATAGATGCTCCAGTCCCTTAATCATCTTGGTCACTCGTCTCTGAACCCACTCTAGAAGCTCCACATCCCTCCTGTACTGGGTAGCCCAGAACTGCACCCAATAATCCAGGTGTGGCCTCACTGAGCTGAGTAGAGGGGGAAGATGCCCTCCCTAGACTTGCTGTTACATGGTTAACTTGTGGTCAACCAGGACTCCCAAATCCCTCTCCATGGAGCTGTTTTCCAATAGGTCAACCCCTAATCTGTACTGGTGTCTGGGGTTATTCCTGCCCAGATGCAGGATGCTGCAGTTGTCCTTGTTGAACCTCATGAGGTTCCTCTCTGCCCAACTCTCCATCCTGCCCAAGTCCCTCTGAATGGCAGCACAAGGTTTTGTACTGTTGAGGTTTGTACTGAGTCTCCTTGGCAGAGACAGAGAGCAAGGCAGCTTAGCTTTCTGGGTATTAAGTAATCTGAAATTATGTTTTTATTCTTTTCCTTGAATTAGACTACTTTCTATAAAATTACTTAAGTGTTAACAAGCAGCCTCTTGAGAACTATGGAATCTGGGTACTACGTCTGCTCTAGAGAATATTTATTTGTACATCAAGAGAAAATACTGAATAACCTTATTATTTAGTGATTATAGCTTATTTTTTCACTCGAAATTAAGAAATAGTGGGTTGAAATTTCCTCAGGAAAGAAATACATTGAATGGTGCTCTTCCTCTTCTGCTGCCCAACCTCTATGTTATTCAACCACAAATACTGCCACCTGCAGCAGTTTTGTGAAATCAGCCCTTCATTTTCCTCATTTTTCTATCTACTCCAAAACGGAACATTTAATTTTGGCTCAGAGAAAATGATTGCATCCAAATTCTGATTTTATCAAGGAAAAAAACAGTGTTTATTCAATC
The DNA here is from genome assembly GCA_003342815.1 of Eudromia elegans. Classification (NCBI taxonomy): domain Eukaryota; kingdom Metazoa; phylum Chordata; class Aves; order Tinamiformes; family Tinamidae; genus Eudromia; species Eudromia elegans. The sequence goes on along the minus strand of PTEX01000865.1, from coordinate 4,838 downwards.
AATTTTTTTTTAAAAAAATTGCATGTTCATAGGTCAATTGGTGGAGACCTAATTCTCTTGAAGTAGATTTTTCTTCCATTACAGAAACAAAAAACAAATTTGATTTTTATATATTTTTTAATAGGAACAGGAATGAATAGCAGTACATGGTAATATTGTTGGTTGGATAAGCAGTATTATATGTACTTCCGAACAAGTTATTCGATCCAAGCTCTTTTACATAATATACTTAAAATCCTTTCAGTGCTTTGCAGGGCTCTTTCAGTAACTCATAAGCACATAGTAAAGAAGAAAACTATCAATAACTGACTAAGGAGCATATAATGACTGTAAAGTCAAACTGCTGATAGCAACAGGAGTTTAATATTAGCCATTAACATCTACAAAATCCTTGCTTTCCACCTGCAACCATCTCTTAAAAAACCTTACGTTGCCTACTGGTTCAACAAAAATACTTGCTTCTGAAGCTTTTGCAATTACAAACTTTTTGCTTGCTAAAGACACTCAATAATAAAGCTAAAATAACTGTGAGGACTTAAAGCTGTGGATAATCTGTGGGAGTTTTAGAGTAAAATAAGGTAAAAGACTTAGTATCATTCAGGCTTAGCGTAGGTAGATAGAACATGGCGTTCGGAAGATCTCGCGATGTTACGGAAATCAGGTACGGAGCTTACAAACAACAGGGTATAGCCATACAAGGTAAAAAGTAGCACCTAGCCCCCTGATTGGGCATTAGGTGCGTTTCCGCATTTTATGGCAGTATAAATGAAGATCAAACGACGCAATAAACGCCATTTGCTGCATCCTCATGTTGGTGTCTGTGCTCAATGGCCCTGAGGCGGGGGTAACCTCAGTGCAGTCCAGCAACCGAACGAGGCTTGCCGATGCAAGACGGCAACAATAATCAAAATTCTTGGAGCATATTTTTTGGTGTTTGTCACTTCTATGGAGATATATGATTTCTCCTGCAAAGACTGCAGGTGATCTTCAATATCAAAAGATGGATTTCTGGGTGGCAGGAGGCGGAAGTCTAATGGGTAGCTGAAGCTACAAGCAAATTCTCACAGGTAACTGTCACGGAACGAGCGGTGAGGGAGTGAGCGATAAAATGCACTTCACTCGGGTGAAATTGATAATGATAGATTTATTGATAGAACAATGATTTTGCGAGGTATGGCAAGGGCACTTTCGATTATTTACCGTATGGAGGTTCAGAAGTATTTGGAAAGCCCTCCTGTTGGGTCACGAGGTTCAGATCGGATGGATCCGATCTTAGTCCCCGACCTGGTCAACGGTTTTTATCTAAGGGAATTTATACACAGTTACAGAATAAAAATGAGTACAAATGGAGAGAGAAGGAGAGAAGAAAATAGCAGGCTATAGGGAATGCATTACGGTTCAAACTATTCTGCTGTAGAAAGGCATTTCTTATAATTGATCTCTTATGTGAGGGAGACTTCTCTTCCTCACTCGCCAGACCCTCCGTTAGGAAGGCTTCTTCCCTGGCAGGCGAGCCCTTTGGTTAAGGAGGCTCTCCTTCTTATACTTATTCTATACGCCAGACCCTCCGTTAGGAAGGCTTCKTTCCTGGCAGGCGAGCCCTYCGGTTAAGRAGGCTCTCCTCTATTCTCGATCGATTCTAATAGAAGCGCGCAAAGTTCACTTACCACAAGTCTGTCGTGCAAAGATCTCTTATCCCCGGGGAGGAATCTCGAGAGGCGTCCCTGCTCAAGGGGAGATCCTGGCATGCAGCCCGCTGCTATGCAAGGAGAGCTCCAAAGGGGCTCATCGGGCTGTCCATATTTATGGGATAAGATGATTGACTCATAGTCATACTAATACATATTCATTTTCTTTTCCCGCTTCCTATTCACATTAGTCTCCGCCTCTTGGCACCTGCGCACTGGTTTTGGGTGGTGGTCTCGGGGGGTCGTTTTGACGTAAAAAGACACCTTTCTCCTACTAAATCTTTGACCCTTTCTGCTCCCACATGCGCAGTTGGGGTGACAGTCCACTTTGCAAAAACAAGACCGGTCCAAACCAGACTCAGGAAGCAAATAAGTTTGTTATCCGCAAGTTTACACTTATTGCAGACAGTAGACGGATTCCTCCCTTCGTTAGACAGCAGACAGACCCTCTCTTTTCTCCAAAACAGATAGATTTCTCCCTTCATTATCCACAGGTGGCATCTGTTTGGCCTTGCAAGTGCAAGCGGTTGCTCATTTTTTTTTCTTTTCTCTTTCTGCTAAGTTGGTATTAGCAGGCATAGTCTGCAGAAAATATATGGGGAAGGAGCATAACCGTCACAGTAACTGAGTAACTAAAATTAAATTGGTTTGATGTTCAAGTACAAATTCTGCTCTTGAAGGAAAACACTTTTTTTTGCTGTTGTTTTTGTGAGGGCTGGGGTGGTAGGTGAGGGGTAGGTGAAATGGAGGCAGACTAAACTTTTTTGTCATTGCCATCTGTTAAGCATCTCCAGGTCAGATTTTGAAAGCCATTCCCAGCTCCTGCGCTGTCTTGAACTTCCATAACCAGAGGGTGGCCAGGTTTGTCAGGGTGAAGTGGTATATTTAATTATACACATATATATATATAAAAATATAAAAATTATATATAATATATAGTATAATATAATAATATAATTTTAAATATATATATCCTCTCTTCCCCACCTTTATTAGATGAGCTTCATGGACAAAGTATTCAGCGTATTTCAGTTGGCCTAATCTCTGCAATAAAAAAAAAAGGGAGGGGGGAATAAAAATATGCCTTGCATTTATTTGGATATGCTTTTCTCAGTTTTGGAGTTTCTCACAACTCTAGTCCATTACTTTGAACACACTTAATTCCTTTCTCTTTTATTATTCAGTCATTTTCCTTATTTCTGTTCTTCTGGGGACTCTGTATGTAGAACTGAAGTTTCTCCTGACACGCTCTTTTATTTGAAAGTACCTTTCCAGCTCATTAATGGTCTTTGCAAAGGTATCACATTATCCTATAATTTCCTCATAACCTTCCAGTCTCAGATCACTGTTCGCAGTTCTCCATGTCTGTCTCCTTTTTTCTTTTGTCAGTCCATTTCCGTAAATTTCTTTCTAAAAAGTCCAACAATACTAGACTATCCCTTACATAAGAAGAATGATTTTCTATTCTAGATCACATAAACTATCTCTCACTCACTACTTACAGAACACAAGTATTTTTATTCTTTTCCCTGCAATATTACCTGCCTTATAAAAACCATCATATTTATTCTAATACCTGAAAACATAGGCTTTTAATCTTTTCTTCTCTATATTTCTGACTCTAATACTATTTTAAAATTTAGATATTTCAGAGTATTTAAAAATGTTTTTCTAATATGTAGGATCCTGTAGAAAGCAAAATTGTAATATAATATATATTGGGCTTGGAAATTGTAGTATAATATATATTGGGCTATAGAAAGTAATTAACAGAGCTAAGATTAAATTCCTTTTGATTTTTCATGAACATGAAATAAATTCCAGTTTTATATTTTATGAAATCTTATCAATTCAATTTGCACCAGATGAGGCTGAAAGACATAGCAGAACACAAGAAAGAAAAGTACAACAGCCAAAAGGCATTTTAGTTAGATTGCATGAAATCTCATCAATATTGTGAGAAATTCAGATGAGTCACTTGGTTGCAAGACTTTTTCTTTCAAAACTGAAGGGCACAGGTTTCTGTGTGGAAAGACTATTTTTTTATTCTAGTGAAGATTCAAGTCATGAGATCACCAATTGCAGTAAAAATCTGATATTTCTGGAAGAGAAATCTACAACTTGTATCTAACTGTTGAAAAAACAGATTATTCTGCATCTGACAAATAAGGCAAATTGATTTGACAAAATAATTTTCAATGCCAGTTATTTAAAAGACTCTTACATCAATATGTATTGGCAATAGCATTACTTTTATTCATAACAAGCTTGTATTTATGTCTCTTACGATGCACCAGTGCTAAAGCACGCAAAAAAGAAAACCTTTTCAAAAGGATTCTATTAGATGAAAGCAAATTGCTCTCTACAATTGCTATGCTAACTCATTAAGGGAGATAGTAAAATAATCCAGAGGGGCAACAACAACTGGCCGTTAGTTGATTTTATAAATTAGCACAAGATCTTTGTGACAACAAAATCCACTAGTAACTGGCACGATTGTTATAGGGATTAGTTTACAAATTAGTAAAGACAATTAGTGCAACTAAATGGAGTTCACTGCTTGTCTCAGTAAGATGTGATAGTGCTTCTTCACCTTGAGTGTGAGGAGTCTTTCAGCCTTGAAGGATTTCCCGTATCCTAGGGCCCCAGGTAAGTGGAGGGGAAGGGATACTAACGGTCCAGCCAGAGGAGTTGGTCAGGTGTCCTTCCAAATTCCTGCTCAGGTCATCAATGCTAGACTCTCTCCTTTATATTTCTAGGAGAGGTGTACGTGACTGTGCTTTGGTCATCCATACGAAGTGATCTTTCCAGAATCTTCAAGCAAAATTCATATCTGCTCTTTGCACCGTCAGCAACATGAGGTTTGCAAAGGTTTCTTTCTTAAGTGAGTTTGGGATCATTACAATTCCTAGTGAAGTGCAGGAGGCGGCCACGCGGTGGGGGGGGGTGGTTACTCACGCTGAGCACACCCGGCAGGTCAAACCCCCAGCCGTGTCGGCCGACCCCGGCAARATCTCCGCTGGAGGCAAAACTCCGATCTGACTCAGCCTCCAGCACGCGGTGGGGCAGGCAGGGGATTGAGGGTCCAAGGATCGAGAAATAGGGATGGAGCAGGAAGGGAGAGGGGAAAAATAATAGAGGGGAAGAGAG
>PTEX01000864.1:0-10602 GCA_003342815.1 Eudromia elegans | reverse complement strand
TTTCAGCCATAGTACACAGCGATCTCTCCCCTTTATCACTTCACAAAACCTAACTCTAACCCTAACCCTAACACTTACCCTAACCCTAACCCTAACTCTATTTTTGTAGCTAGAGAACTCCAGTCGCATTGCATCTCTTGAATGTAGAGAGATGACGGGAGCACCCCCACCGCTGTCACGGGCGGCAGAAGGGTTCTGTAGCCACTGGATCTTGCTTGCGGCTGCCTCCGATAACCGGTCCCGTCAGTATCCCGCTCCCTGGCGCAGCTCTCAACCGCGGGGGAATGCGGAGCGCCACAAGGCAGCGACTTCGACGATCAGACTGCACTTCTCTGGTCCGGGGTCTCGCTGCGGCCAGGCGCCCGTTGTCCCTAAACCCCCCAATTCCAGTCGCTCACATACTCGCAGCCTACCAGTCACACTCACACACAAAAAGGCCAGACACGCAGGGGTTCAGGAAGCAACAAGCCGTTTATTGTGTTGAACACGGGACTCTCATATTCTCAGGTTGTACGTGTGGGTAAAATGATTGGCGGAGGGTTGGCCATCCCTCCGTCCATCATTGGCCCATTTTTGATCCTCTCCACGACGCGGACCCTGACTGGGGCGCACAGGATCCTCCCGCTGATTGGCCCATCGGCCAAGGTGGGAGAATCCCAGCGCCCCATTGCTGGTAGTCAGRATCGCCAGACAACCCCCCCGGCAGGAGGGGGAGCAAGCCAATCCCCGCTGCCTTTGGGGTCACGCAGGGGACAAGGGGCCCGATCCTTATCAACCCCTTAACTATATACACTATTTGCATCATAAAGGTCAATAATGGAATTGCCAAGCAGCTTGTCCTCGTTGAGCACCTTATAAGAGGGATGGCAGGGCAGTGCCCTGCAGCATCTCCCCTTTTTTCTGTTTTGCTCGAAGAGCAGCAAGCAGGGCAATCCTTACAAACAAAAGAATTAGGCCTAACAAAATCCCTCGAAGCTTCCGGTCCTTTGATATCCAGCGAAGGTCTCGTTGACGATCTTCTGTAACAGGTAAGTCCGAAAAGGTATAAGTMCAAATCCGGTGGGTCTTCTCAAGAAGGTCAGTTCCCTTCGGGAAAGTAAGTCCGAAATCCGATGAGCCTCGGTCCAGGTAAGCACAAGGTCTTCCTCAATGACACATTTCCAACAACCTCAACGGAAATTGTATCAAAYAGAACAGATGACTTAGAAATAACCTCTAACAGCAACAACTAGCAAACTCGGGATAACATTGTAACAGCTGCTTTGGGGGGCAGGCTCAAACGAAGGCAGAATAGTATGACGAAGGCGAGGCTTCTTCCATTTCCGGTTCCATTTCCTTGAGCGGTTCTTCGGTGACGATGAGTACACCTTTCGAAACCTGCTCAACTTGGGATTTCAAACATTTACAGGTAATGGAAATGCACAACAGGATCACAATTACAATTGCCAAAAACCGCAGTCCCTCTTTTAACCATACTATTCCCCACCTGGAGATTCCTCCGAAACTAGAGCAGAACCAGTCAGTCAGCGGATCTTTTTCCATAGTAATCTTATCTAGGTGTTCGCACAGCCACTTTAATTGGTTGGGAATGGACTGACTGTGACTAGTAAGATTAAAACAGCACAAGCCCTCAAATTCCTCACCGCCGTGCCCTTGCGCTAGCAGGAGATAATCAATGGCGGCTTGATTTTGCATAATTGCTGCTTGTAAGGATTGTTGATCCTGATATATTTCCTCTAATACTCGAGTGGTCACGTTGGCCTGTTTTGGGGACCAACAGGCAAGTCTTGCGATCTACTTTAAGGCGGTCCTGGCAGCAGCGCCGGAGATGAAAATGGACAATGCCACCCTGGATCCGACTGGCATCACACTCACTTTATCATAACAATCAGGTGGTAGGGCATGTCGTTTTCCTTGACTATGTTTCACCGCAGGTAAAAGTTCAACTTGTGGAGGTGTAAYGAGACTTAATGTGCCCAAATAACACGGGCCTCCATAAATGTTTTTCGGAATGCCGTTCCAGGCCTTATCACCGCAAATGAGGTATACACCTTTTGGGAGCGCTCTAGCTGACTCGTTATTCCACAGAAATTGGTAAAAAGGCAGCTTAACAGTAAGATTAGCGCCAAATGCTCCCAAAGGAGTCTTCCCATATTTGCTCATATAAGTGCCACAAAAACCATCAGGAAATGCGAAACTATAGGTGAAAGAGGATGTCACATCTCTCATATCGGGGGCAACTACACCATTGCCCCAATGTGTTTTTCTTCCTTTCTTAATCAACTCAGCTAGATCATCAACGGATTCCTGAATGGTTGTTTTTGGTTGTATAGAATTAAACAACCATTCTAATACCCTAATTCCTGTAGATCTGGCCACAGGGGCATTCTCCCCCTTTTCTTTTATGCACTGTGAAAGTGCACCCACAAAGTGATCTCTATTTCGTAGCATGGTCRGATCTACAGGAATGGCGGGATTTAGCAGATCAACAGACCTTTCTAAAACTTTTTTTGCCAGGTATTTAATATGGTTTTCTTGCTCCTTTGACAAATGCACTACAGCAGYAGGGTCATTTCCCTTAAGCAGGGGACTCAGAGGCTCACGGTTCTTGCTGGCAAAACCTACGACAGGTCTGAGCCATTGTAAGTCGCCCAGAAGCCTCTGGGTGTCATTTAAGGTCTTTATTTCTGAGGGAAGGCTCAGCTTTTGAGGCCTTACAGTGCTTTCTGAAATGACCCATCCTAAGTACCTCCAAGGGCTGGAGTCCTGCACCTTTTCAGGTGCTACCTCCAGACCCTTGGAGGACAGGACCTCAATTAATTCCTGCCTTTGGCTGGCTGAAAATGGAAGTGCCTGAGCCAGCAGGATATCATCCATGTAGTGCAATATGACAGTCTCTGTCCATTTCTTTCGTAAACCTTGTAGAACATCATACAATTGACAAAGGGTCGGTGAATTCCTCATAGCCTGAGGCAGGACTCTCCATTCATACCTGGAGGCAGGTGCCTCGTGATTCAAACTGGGTAGAGTGAATGCGAATCTTTCGCAATCTTTGGGATGTAAATAGATTTGATAGAAACAATCCTTAATGTCAACAATGAGCAAATGCCAATTCTCAGGCAAAAATGCCGGATTAGGCAGCCCTGGTTGCAATGCACCCATGGGCTGCATTTGATCATTTATACGTCGTAAATCGTGAAGTAGCCTGTATTTACCGGACTTTTTTGCAATCACAAAAATAGGAGTGTTCCATGGGCTGTTGGATGGTTTCAGGTGCCCTTGCCGTAACTGTTCTGTGACTAATTGGTGGGCGATCAGGAGCTTCTCTTCCTTGAGGGACCAGTGCTCTACCCAAATGGGTTCATCTGAAACCCATTTGAGGGGAATGGGTGGAAGCTCCTCGGCAGTGGTCCCTAGTGAAAAGATGTCCTATCCGTTGTTAGGACAGCTCCGATCTGGTCTAAGAGGTCCCTGCCCACCAAGGCATCTATGCCTTTCGGCAAAGGCATTATATTTACAAAAAGAACCACCGTTTGATTTTCTAGTTGCACAGAAACAGGGCACCCGCTTCTTTTTAGAGACACAGGTCCTCCGACTCCCTCCATGCCTTGAGTGATTTTGTCCGTGGGCCAAGTCTTTGGCCATTTCTCTTCAGAAATTATAGTTATATCTGCCCCTGTATCGAGAAGGGCTTTCAGGGACAAGAATTCTTGATTTCTTCCCAGTCTTATGGGGATGATGGGTCGATTGCCCATCCCCATAGATAGGAACACCCCGGGATCTTTCTGGTTCAAGCCCTCCTCTGGTATAGGAATAACTTGGGCGATGGTTTCCCCCCTGGGTACGAATACAGGAGAGAATGGCACCCGGACTGACACCGACACCTCTCCCTCAGCAGGGATATAAGCCATCTCTGGCAAAACCTCTAGCCCAGATAAGGCTCCTCCAGAAATACCTGTAAGAAGACCTGGACCAGAATACTCCCCCGTAACCTGAGCTCTAATAAGACAGGGTTCTTTTCCAGTTACACTTGCCGATTGGACAGTTTTCAGCATGGGATTTTTTGCCGTGAGGTAGCATTTGCTCCCGGATGGTTTGTCAATCGGTTTTTCCTCTTCAGTTAAACTCACTGATCCAATGGCAGCCGCAGCTATCGTTGGGACAGGAGCACCATTTATATAGGTTAAAGGATCACTTATGTCTGAGCGCGCTCCTTTAAAGKCACGCTCATTTAAGCATTTTTTGGAAATGTCCTTCCTTTTACATGTCGTTTCTGACCCTGGCTACGACATTGTTTAGCCACATGTCCGACCCTTCCACATTCGTAACATTTCCGATTGTCACCAGCATTCGAATGTCGTGGCACACCTAGGGGGGCCAGGGCAGCGTAGGCTGCTCCTGACTGGACTCCACTCATCCTTTCCAAGCAATTGGACAAGGATTCCATGACCCCTCGCTGGTTTTCAACCATGACTGAAATGAGCTCCTTCTGTGACTCGTTTAGATCTTTCATGGTGCTGACTACCATTGCTTGGCGCTCTACTGGAACTCTCACCATCCTTCCCAACATATCCTCCAGGCTGGCGTCGGGTGGGAGAGTAACCAGTATAGCCCTTGTCTCACGATTGGCATTCTCTACCACAAGTTGCCTAAGGAGTAAATCCTTAGCAACTTGCAGCATGTCAGCCAACTTGATCGCTTTTACCAGCCGATCAATAAAGTCACAGAACGATTCTGAGGCACGCTGGTGGATGGTCGTATATGAGGTGTCACCAGGGTCAAATCTGGCGACCCTCAGTGCCTCCTGGGCCGTTCTCATACTCTCAGCCATGACGTCTGGGCCCAACTGGATTTACATATCGATGGGCGTGAACTGGCCAACGCCCATCAATTGCTCAGCRGTGACCTCGAATAGAGGGTCACCCTGGGGGTGTGGCAGCGCCTCTGACATTTGGCAGAAGCGCTGCCAGTTCCCTTTCCAAATCATATATTGCGCCGACATCAGCACAGGCCGCATTACATTTCTAATATCCTCCGGGCATAGGAGGGTGCTTGAAAACAAGTAGCCCAACATCTGCTGTGTGGGCTCCCCTCTTATGCCCGCCTCATTTACAGTCACGCGCAGTTGGAACAAGAACTTCCAATCGTAGGGACAGAAGATTCCGCGCGTCATCCCTCGGGCGTCGATGTCATACACTACAGTGAGCGCATACGTTGATATTATGTGCGCCGCCTCGTGGTCCCCGCTTTCTAAGGCCTGTTCACCCAGGGCTACCCAATCAAAGGAGGCCCAGGGTCGCACACCACACCCAGGGGGCTGAGACCTGACGGAGGACCCGGAAGTCCCTCCCGGAGCAAGGGTGTTGGCTGCTCCGGGTTCGGATCCCATCCCTGAGCCCGGGGTCAAAAGGTTCCCTTCCGRGGACAGGCTCAGGGGCTGCCCCCCTTGAGGTGGGGCCTTAGACTCCCTCCCCCCAGGTAAGAGATCCAATTGCCCTCCCAGAGGTGGAGCTCCAAGGCCCTCCCCAGTAGGCGGGATCTTAACCCCCGTTGGAAGTTCCTCCCCGGGCCTTGTCCTGGAACCCTCCCCCAAGGAGATGTCACCACCCACCACCCCCGACCCCATCAATGGCGCCGAAGGCGTGGTTCTCTCCGTGACGTCCCGATGGGAAGATGTCGGTCCCTCGCCGAGAGAAGATGGCGGTCCCTTGGCGTCCACGGATCGCAGGTCGTTGCATGTTGGCCGGGCTATCAAGATGGCGCCGGCAGGCAGAGGCGCCGCTGGAGCCCCCGCCACCGTCCGCCAGCTGCCCGAGGACGGCATGAAGATCCTCTCTTCGGTGGCCGAAAACAGTTTACTGCCGTCCGTCCGCGACTCGACAAATGCAATGATCTTTTTATTATTCAGGAATCGAGCGATTCTTGCTGTCGTATTCACCCAGTTTCGTATTTTTACCATTTCTTTGAAGAAATTATTTCCTGGGCTGGTTAGTTCCCTTCTGAAGGATTTCCACTGCTCCGCCTGGAACAGAGACCCTTCGGAATGGAAGTAGCCAAGCTTGTGGGCATGCTTCACTATGTCTTTTAAAGATGCAGGATTGATATTCTGTGCCTTTAAAAGTGCAACTAAATCTTTAAGCTCGTTGRAGCGACTGCCTTTCGACCCGCAGCAACCCATGATCAATCGCAATAAATCAAGTTCCATTACACCAAGTCACCAAATCACAATCCGAGAAATCCTAGTCGTGCGCACACGMTATATATCCTAGTAACCGTGAAGGCCTTCCGTCCGCTCCCCGCTTCTGATGGATTCTAACCCACCAGGATAACCTTGTTAGGATTACAGACCCCACAGGGGCTTCCCTTCCCAACTCCTGAGGAGGTAAGCACGCTGTCCTCCCCTGTTGAGGTTGCGGCCCTCGGGGGTGAACTACCTAAAGCTCGCCCTCGAATTTCCATCGGCTGCAAGCTATGCTAGGCTTGCGTCGGCTATCCAACCATTGGGTGGTCTCTTTCACCCACCCGGATCACCGACTCTCCTGCYGCCAGTGAGGGCTCCCCTCCACCGGACGGCAGAAGAAAAATACTGGTCGCAGCTTACTGGACCTCGGACTTCAGACTCGCCACCGGTCTTGTCGACACCGCTTGTGGCTGCCCCACGTTGGGCGTCAACCGATGGGAGCACCCCCACCACCGCCACGGGCRGCAGAAGGGGTACGCAGACGCTGTATCTCGCTTGTGCCTCCTCTGATAACCCTCACCCTAACCTCACCCTAACCCTAATCCTAGTTTTGGAGCTAGGCAACCACAGGTTGCATGGCACCTCATGAAGGTAGAGAGATGAATGATGCCACAGGTCCACTCCTGGTGTAACCCCGCATGAAGTTTCACATGGGCTTTGCAGCCATATCACTCATGGGACTTTATGCTTCACCACTGCACAAACCCTAACCCTAACCGTAACTCTAAACCTACCCCTAATTGTGGGCCTAGCAAACCCCAGGTCGCATTGCACCTCTTGAAGGTCGAGGGACGAAAGTTGCCTGAGGACCACCGTTGTTCTTGCCCCGCATGAGGTTTTGCATGCCCTTTTCACCCAGAGTACATAGGGGTCTCTCTCCTTTATCACTAACCGTAACCCTAACCCTAACCGTAAGCCTAGTTTTGGAGCTAGGCAACCCCAGGTCTCATTGCACCTCTTGAAGGTAGAGAGATTAATGTTGCCACAGGTCCACTCTTGGTGTAACCCTGCATGAAGTTTCACATGGGCTTTATAGCCATGCCACTCATGGGACTTGATGCTTCATCACTGCACAAACCCTAATCCTAACCCTAGTTGTGGGCTCTTTTTATAGAAAGCATTCAATGAAAGATCTAGTCACTGGCCCCTCCTTTAACCACCAACAAAAGATTTGCTATGGAGGCTAGCCAAGGCTGAGCACATCCTGATAGAACCCACTCCCACACAGGCCAAGATGAGAATATTGTTGTTTAATTGTGGGAGATTCTGTCACCCATATGTCAGTACCCAAAGAAGCTGTCACTAGTTAAAGGTTCACAGATCCAGCTTTGCATTGACAACTTTGTTCTTTGTTAAACAAGCAGTTCTTATTCTGAGGGTGGGAAGAGGAGCTGCTTTGTTCCCCATTACAATGCTGAATGGACATAAAATTCTTGACTGTAAATAAGCTGCAGTACAACTCTCAAATTACTTTCTACTGTTTCTTCATGAAGAAGCAGAACGAAGAGAGGGATCTGGATCTGTGTTGCTTCCAAGGACTACTGAAATGAATATAAGTGACCAGCAAAAAATCCTAAATGGCAATAATCATAATTCTGCAGGCACGATGAATAATTTTACTTATAAAAGTAAAGCCCTAGGGCAAAACCAAACAACCACCATGTATTCATTACATAGATTACAAGCAATTGCATAAAACAGACCAGTTCAAGTGACAGAAAAAAAGATGCACTATTTACCACTGAACGAATTATTTTAAGCTGTAGATAACAACTATAATTTTTTTCTTCTTTKCCACATCAAAGTTGCAAACTGCTGGTTAACATTGAATACAGCTGGGTTGTGACCCCTTACTTTGGAAAATGGGTGAGGATTAGTGTGCGTTTCTCTTGAGGAAGTTTRTCCTTCTCTTGCCTAGCCTGCTCCAGCAGTTGCCGTCTCATTACAGTAAAAACAGAGCAAAGCAACGTCCTACCAAACACCTGCGTGGTTTCATACCAAGGTAGACTGTCGCAGAACTGAGGGACATTGCAGTAACAAAGCCACCTGTAAGGGAGAGAAAAGCCGAATAATTACCACCACCTAAAATACACAATACATAAAATACACACTAATAGCCTGTCGCGATGAAACCACTACGTGCATCACTTATAATGCAAGTGAGAGTTAAATGACTGTATAAATCAGCTCCATATCACATCCATGGAGCTAAGCAACATTATACTGCCTAGCTTTTTAGAAAAATGACAGTCAAGTTATCTTAAGTCTCCATATGTTCTCTTTCACTGCATTTTAGTTTCCAGAAAGTGCTCTCGGGCCACACAGAAACTATAGATAGCAAAAGATTCATGCTGAYRTCAAGAATTTTCTCCACAACTCATTTATTTGGCCTCCTGCACCTGCCTGTGGCTCAAAAGACTTTACCCTTAGCCTGCTCTTTGCTTTGTTTTCTGCTCTTTAAACTCCCACATTTCTCCCCAGCTGCATGTAGAGGAGGTGACACCTCTAATTATTTCCAACCCAATCTGACTGGACTTCCAGCCTGGCCTCCCACTAACAAGCTTCTTCCTATTGCAGCCTGACCTGATACTCTTTCATCTACTAGTATCTCCCAACAAAATGAGTTCTACATTATATATGAGGTCTTGTTCATGTTCTTAGAAAGGGATCATGGTACTAAAAAGGTAAATCTGTACTACCCTCATTCTGTTGGGTCACCTTTTCTGTTAATTCTTCAATCAAGATTTTAATACCCAAGTATGRGTGAACAGAGTCAACTGTATCTYAAGCTTTAACAAAATGAGATAGCAACCATTACCAAAATTCTATCCATGACAAAAGAAAATATATTTATAAAGAATTGGATATCTGTGTGTGAACAGATAATGCTGGATTTTGCACTGTGTTTTGCTCATCCAGACCCACAGCAGTGTCTCTCTAAAGTCTCTCTCAAATAGTTACCCTCTGCAGAGCCCTTTCCTCTGCAGCCATAGCAGTGTCTCTAGCAATACAGTGGGGAGTGAGTTTGGAGAAAGGGGCAAGCTCAAACTAAAATGAGAATTAGATGGAAAGAGGCAGCACTGCAAGAGCTTTAGCGACTGTGAGCATGAAGGTTTGAGAAACTGCAGCTGACAAAATAATTAGCACTAAAATCACCAACTGGAGCCCAATGTTAACTACTGATTCTTAATAAAAGTTGAATTCTACTGATCTGGCTACCAGACATCTTTATTGCAAACAAATAGAGGGGAAAAAAAGCAAAAAACACACCAAACACAATTTTAAGGGACCCATCAGATTACCAATAACTTTCTTTTGTGCCAAGTGGTTATTTGAAATGACATGTCTGCACACGGCCACATCTTCCAACAATACAAATGTGATCTGGACCATCTGGGTAAACTACCACACTTTGTTCTAATTACTCAGCACACTGTGTCATGCTGCTCAGGACAACTTCATGTCATGCTGCAGAGATGAATCTCAATGGGTTAATGCTGCCCAGACTGGCAGGTGAGGGTCCACCAACAAGCAATTAACCTTCAACATTGTTTTTTGAAATTACATGAACCACTAGAGTGAATAAATATAGACTAGCAACTTTCCTCCCAACATCATAGATTTTTCGTGATCTGAAACTAGCGAGCCAAAAGCAAACTCTACTRCTACCAAAGACAGCCTTAAATCAGCTTTTATTGATATAGTTTATGAAGCTTAGGCTTTTCAGGAGAAAGGTCACCAGAAAATGGATGTATGCACATATTCTGCCATTTAGAAAAAATATTTCTAACCAGTTCTTGGAACATATTTGCTTGTAGAAACATTAACTTTATATTAAGTGAAAAAGTTATTATCCTACTTTTATTACAAAATTAAACTTTAAAAAGACTTTTTTTTTTATACTAGCTCTTCTTCTCCCAAGAATGGAATGACTCCTTCAAATTCTGAACAAAATATTAAAAGACCACATAAAAACTACCATTTTAATGAGCTGAGCCTAATAATATCTAATAATTATTTATAACTCAAACACTTCTGAAATCATTTCATTTTCCAAGTCTGTTCTAGTTTGCTTTCAATCTATGATGCTTTTTAATGATTCATTTGTCTATTTGTTTTATTTTAAGTTGAAGAGCCACCTTCCTGAATTTTAGTACATGAAATAAGGAGTTTGTGAGGCACATATCTTAATCAGAGGGAAAACACCTTTGCAAGTGCAAGAGTTACTACAAAACTGTTAGATACGGTTAGATACAGCCCCCTGCTTCATGTTCTTGGTTGATAAAGCACACTACAAAGAAAAGCGTGCGTAAAACTGATGGCCAATGACTACAAGATTCACATGGCTCAGCTATGGTTCA
>PTEX01000087.1:2977166-3088795 GCA_003342815.1 Eudromia elegans | reverse complement strand
CTAAAGTCCCTTTTGATGGCTCTGAGGCTACGTGTTGCCGCTTCTTCTCCACCCACCTGTAGGACCACCAAAGGATAGTAGTCCGTGTTGTAGTGCATGTTGTTCATATATGCTGTGCGCTCTGATGCTCCTCTTCCCCCTCCAACTTAACTGCCCATTCCACTTGGCAGGCACTACTGAGCCTTGTTAGCCCAATAAGTCATTAAATGGTATAGCGATAAAACACCTCTAGCTCATTATCACAGTCCCAAAGACAGGAAGCCATGTCCAAGAAGTCATAAATTATATGGAGATAAAGCACCTGGAGCTGGTATCCCTTTCCTCCCAGAGATAGGATGCTGAGGTCAGGAAGTCCTAGAGATAGAAGTAAATTGTATGGCAACAGTGTCGAGACAAACACAGGCCAAGACAGTCTCTTACAGTCCTCCAGAAGTCCATGGTTGCAAGGCTACTTACACTCCTGCCTCCTCCTTGTTGGATCCTGAACTCCACCGACTCACGATGATTGCACCCAAGGCTACCCCACCACCACCTTCACATCTCCAACAAATCCCTTTCTATTTGTTAGTACCACGTCCTGTAGCTCACCTCTCCTCATCGGCTCCTTTACAATCTGTGTCAAAAAGTTATCACCAGTGCTCTGCAAGAGCCTTCAGGACTGTTTGTGCCTCCCTGTGCTGTCTTTCCAGCTGAAAGAGGGGTAGTTAAAGTCCTCCATGAGAACCAAGGCCTGTGACCATGAGGCAATTTCTAGCTATCTGTAGAAGGCCTCATAAACTTCCTCATCCTGGTCAGGGGGCCTGTAGCAGACATTCACTGCAGCGTCTACCGTGTTAGCCTGCCCTCTAGCCCTTACCCACAAGCTCTTAACTCATTCTTCATCCACTCCCAGGTTGAGCTCCCTGCATTCCAGATTCTCTGTCACATAAAGAGCAACGCCACCACCTCGCCTTCCCCGCCTGTCCTTTCTAAAGAGCACATAGGCCTTAACGAAAGCGGTACAGTCATGTGAGCTATCCCACCATGTCTCTATAATTGCAAAGAGATCATGACCCTGGGACAGCACACAGATCTCCAGTTCCTCCTGTTTATTCGCCATGCTACGTGCATTGGTGTAAAGGCATTTCAGGGAAGTAAGGTTCCCCAGGAGAGGTGAAATAAGACTCTCTATAATTATATCCTACAGTCACTACCCCATTATCATATTCCTGCTGGGTATCTTCTGACTTGGACTGCATGACACTGATTGCCATGTCTCTGTAAAATTCCCCATCCTCCTTCTTGCTTAGTTTAAAGCCCACCTAACCAGGCTGACCAACATGTTGGCAAAGACATGTGCGTACCTCTTCCTTACATGACTCTCATCATTCCCTACTAGCTGCTGGTCTTCAAAGAGTGTCCCATGGTCATAGAAAACAAAACTCTATTCCCAGTGTGCAGCCTCTTCATATTAATTCCCCTCATTGGCAGGATAGAGGAGAACAAAACCTGGGCTCCCAAACCTTTGACTGCCCTCCCTAGGGCTCTGAAATCTCATTTCATGTTGCTCAGTTTCCCCATGGTGTCATTAGTACCCACATGAAACAGCAGCAAGAGATAATAGTCAGATGCCTGGACAGCCTTGGCAGTCTCTCCATGACATCCCTTATTTTAGCCCTTGGCAGGCAACAGACCTCTCTGGACAAAAGGTCAGGTCTGCAGATTGGTGTATCCATGCCCTGCAGCAGGGAGTCACCCACGACAATTGCTCACTGCTTCTTCTGAGTGCCTCTTTTCTCCTTAGTGGGGGCAAAATGAAGCACGTAGAATGTTAGGTTAATGACAATTTACTTTTTATTTCATTTAGATATTGTCTGCAAGAGAAGGCATAAATTGAGGGAAAATTTTGCTTCCTAAAGCATTTCAAAATAATTATTTAAATCCCCCCAAAAGACAGCTGATTATCTGTTGTTTTCTTATGTAACACACATCATAAAAGAGCACTCCTGTACAGCATATACTGGTAACAAGATAGCAGTGCATTTACATATAGTGATTTGGAAGCTGATCCAGGATTTATATCAGCTCATATATCAGTTCTACAACTTGCCAGGTCTTCAGCAAAGAAAAGGCATGCAGCCTATTCCATCTCCGATTGCTTATTACCTACAAAGACTTAGAGTGCCAAGTGTCATTGTTTGACAGAGGATAGTTTCAGCAGAAGTCATTTAAGCTTGAGAACTAAAAATGCTAGGTTTTCAGAACAATCTCATATCAAATATCAGCCCTTTATCAATCACAACTAGGGTTAAAACTTGTTTGAAATAGCATTATCATTTCAGTGTAGGAGGAGGCATTCATCTGTCCTTCAAAGTTGTTGATGAATGACATTAACGTATAGAAGGAAATGAACTCCCATTCTTTGTAAGAAAATTTCTCCACAGGCATTTGGGGCTCTACTGAATATAAAACAAGATGTTCTGAATAGTGTGTCCTGTATATGCGTTGCATGTGCTCATTATGAAACTGATTTGACTATTATACCAGCCTGTTGATGCATAGAAGTTTGCATAAAGAACAGAGATTCTCGCCTAACCAGTGAGTTGTATTTTGGGTTTACGAAAGCAGAAATTAGAGCAAATATTGTGAATTGTGTATTACTGCTTCTAATACTGAATATAGTAGTACCATTCTGTTCAGATTCTTCCATTGTATTAAACACTTGGGAATACATTGTCTGGCACTTAATTTAGACAGAACTAATAGTCAGAAGGAGAGCTCATACTCTTAACTACTTTATACCTCACATGGCCACTGAAAATATTCACAGCACTTCACAGCAAATTGCTTTTCTCTGTTTTACTGCACTGGTCTGTACAGCAGTTTTGACAAGCATCGCATTTAATGGAGTCAAGGCACTATAAATGTCATTAAGAATCTGTGCGTGCACTACAGGATCAAAGCCTTTGGTGGATTATTTTTCAAGCTAGTGACCTTCACTAGACTTTCAAAACTGAACACTAGCTAGCCCATCAAATAAGAAAAACATTAATATAAAAAAATGCTTAAAATATTTTAAAAATAAAAGCCTGATTCACATGATTGGATGGACTGGGTATGAATGGTGAATGTTTTAAACTTTGACCTTTTCAGTGTGAAATGATGAGGACCATTGTTTTCTGATGTTTTCATGGGAGTTCTGTTTTCCAGGTAGTTATGAAGAAAAAGGCAAAGACTTTCAAATTTCTGCACTTTTCAGTTAGCCCTCTAAATTCATTATTTGTTTAAAAAAGATAATAAATTTTCAAACATTATGTTTTTGGCATAATATACTGTGAAACCAGTCAACATTATTGAAATGTGCAGTATATCTGAAAATCAGGCTAAACTTAAATATTTCCCTCACTGACATCTATCCACATTGGGCCATAGACAGCAGTATTCTCTTATGTGGAACATTAGCATGTTTGTTATTTCTGGAAGTCTGCTATTGACTTTATTGTGTTATTCACTGTGAGTAAAGTTGGCAAAAGTAAAGGTCTTTAGCTTTTGGCATAGTTTGATCATAGTGCTGACCTTTAAAAATATAATAGGTCCAGCTCTTTTTCCAAGAGCTTTTTTTATTAATATTTTTAGTCTGCAGATGACCAAAACCAGATCTAATATGGGATCTGAATTTTCCAGCTTTTCCCACTATCCATAGGCTAACTTTCATAGTCAAAACCACTATGCTTTTGTGCATATTACCGTGTAATAATAAGAAGATACTAAAACAATATTCTTACAATAATAATATATTACAATTCAATATCTATAAAGGTATTTAATATCCATATGAAAACCAAATTAATAGACATTGCTATCCTTTCTATTTCTATTCAAGTCCACGATTAAGGAAATTAATCATAGCTAGTCTTTTATACTTCCACATATTTTTTCATGAGGGACACAACCCTTCCCACCTAAGTTTTATCATGGTATAAATTGTCTCGGGGATGTCATATAACTTTGTTTTCCTATTGGTTATAAAGAAAACCTGACAACTAGCAAAAACAATAGTATGTTTGGAAGGCTCACTCTGTGCTACATACAAATTTTCTGTGAATTTCAGGTTAATTCTACCTTGATAGGAAGGCTGGAAGAGGTGACCTACAGAGGTCCCTTCAAACCTAAAAAAGTATAAAAGCATGGACTTTTCACCAAATTTGAAAGCACTATGATTCTTTACTTTGTAGTAAGATAAACACACACAGCTACACAAAATACGCTATAGGTCATTCTCATATCTTAGACTACCTAATATTCTAAAAGATCTTAGGCCCTCAAAGAATTTGCCGCTTCTCCTACATCTCATGGTGACTTAAGACCTTAAAAGGAATAAGTTCTTCCAGCTTAGCTTGTTTTTTTAAACTGTGTAGGATGAACCTTCTGTGATCCTGAAAATCTCTTCAATATTTCTCATTTCCTGAAAAAAAAAAAAAAAAAACAACACATTGTGTTTTTGAGCCTTCCACAGATTGCATTCTCCTCAGCCTTCTCTGTCACTTTTTTAATATTACTCCTGCAGTTTTCCCCAATTCCGAATGCCAGCACTCTATAAAGCAAACCAATTCTCTACAGTATAGTTTTTTATTAAAAAAAAAAAAAAAAGAGGTGTTAACATTAAGGGTCCTTTTTCTCTTAGCAGTTTGCTGAGGGTCAAATAGCTTTTTGAACAAAAGCCTACAAACAGTAGTGCCTTCTTTGGCCTTCTTTGATACAAGTTTTCATGTTAATAATTTCATAATAGCAACGTGAATCTGTAAACATAGGTAGATGTCCAGATCTTCATACTTTTACCTGATGAAATATAGTGGTGTAAGACACATCACAATTTATGCAGAATATTAGTATTCCTATTCCACTAAAGAGGTTCAGAAAAAGAAATTACTTTCTTCTAACACAGCCATAAAGTTTCATCAAGTTCAAATTCTTCAACATTCTAGGTTGGCTGACAAACCTGGAGTGCTCCAACTTTGGAAGAGATTAGTTTTGCTTCCTATGAAAAATTTGTTTTCCATAAAGGAGGTGTCAAAGTATATCTGGAGCTCTCTGGCTGGTGCAGTGTGGGGGATAAATGCTTCATTTCATTCAGTGAGACAGATTACATTCTGAGATTTTTTTCATGTTTCCAAACTGCGAGTTGAATTCATATCTGTCTTGACTAGAAAAATCTAATCTATTTTGGTTTTGGACTACTAATGTATTCTCTTTGGACTCACAGAACAGCAAGTGCCCTATATTATGATATGATTAGTTTATTTATGAAAAAGGCTTTTAAAATTATTGGTCAAAATTACTGCCTGATATTACTCTACTGAGAAAGGGTAAACTTAAATATATTTGCATATTTGCTAAACTGGAGACCAGGTAAATAGAATGCAGTACTTTTCTGTAAACAAACTACGATATATAGAGCAATGAGTACAGTAATTATTGGCCATAAATGAACCAAATTACATTTTACAGGAGATGTTTCCTTCATTTTGGCCTGTATTAACAGAAGAGTGATGTAAGCTTCCTAATTCTATATGTATCAAATAATGCTATTATTTTAAATATCAATGATTTATCATTTCTACAAATACATCAGCAGCAAGAGGAAAACTAGAGAAAATGTCAGTCCATTGCTGAATGGGGAGGGTGTGTTGGTAACGGAGGATGTAGAGAAGGCAGAGTTACTAAATGCCCTCTTTGCCTCAGTCTTCTCTGCTAGGGCTGGTCCCCAGGAACTACGGAGCCCAGATAGGGCTGACAACTCTCAAGGGCAGCCCGTTAGCATCCCAGACCCTAGGGAAACGAGAAGGGACTGGACAGAGGAAGATTTGCCCCAAATAGAGGAAGATTTGGTTAGAGAGCACCTGAGGAAACTCAACACCCACAAATCCATGGGCCCCGATGGGATGCACCCCAGAGTGCTGCGTGAGCTGGTGGATGTCGTAGCCAAGCCGCTCTCCATCATCTTTGAAAGGTCCTGGAGAACAGGGGAGGTGCCGGAGGACTGGAGGAAAGCCAATGTCACCCCGGTCTTCAAAAAAGGCAAGAAGGAGGAGCCGGGCAACTACAGGCCGGTGAGCCTGACCTCCATCCCTGGAAAGGTGATGGAGCAGGTCATCCTGGCTGCTGTCTCCAGGCACATGGAGGAGAAGGTGCTCAGGAATAGCCACCATGGGTTCACCAAGGGCAAATCATGCTTGACTAACCTGATAGCCTTCTATGACGGTGTGACTGGCTGGATAGATGAGGGCAGAGTGGTGGATGTCATCTGTCTGGATTTCAGCAAAGCTTTTGACACTGTCCCTCACAGCATCCTCCTGGGCAAGCTCCAGAAGAGTGGCACAGATGAGTAGACAGTGAGGTGGAATAGGAATTGGATGAATGACATGATGAATGAACCTCATGAAGTTCAACAAGGGCAAGTGTAGGGTCCTGCACCTGGGGAGAAATAACCCTGGACATGCCAACAGGCTGGGGACCAACCTCTTGGAGAGCAGCCCCGCAGAGAGGGACCTGGGCGTCATGGTGGATGACAAGCTGACCATGAGCAGTGTGCCCTCGTGGCCAAGAAGACCAATGGGATCCTGGGATGCATTAAGCAGAGCGTCTCCAGCAGATCGAGGGAGGTGATTCTGACCGTCTACTCATCCCTGGTGAGGCCGCACCTCGAGTACTGCATGCAGTTCTGGGCTCCCCAGTGCAGGAGGAATGTGGAGCTGCTGGAGAGAGTCCAGCGCAGGGCCACAAAGATGATTAGGGGTCTGGAACATCTGCCCTATGAGCAAAGGCTGAGAGAGCTGGTCCTGTTCAGCCTGGAGAAGAGAAGACTGAGAGGGGACCTGATTAATATATATATATCTTAAGAGACGGATATATATCTTAAGAGAGGGAGTGAGGAGGAGGGGGCTGGCCTCTTCTCAGTGGCGGCCAGTGATAGAACTAGAGGAAATGGCCGCAAATTGAGGCTCCAAAAGTTCCACCGTAACTTGAGAAAGAATTTCTTAACAGTGAGGGTGACAGAGCACTGGAACAGTTTGCCCAGAGAGGTGGTGGAGTCTCCTTCTCTGGAGATCTTCCAAACCCGCTTGGACACCACCCTGTGCCCCATGCTCTAGGACACCGTGTGTGTGCAGGGGGGTTGGACTAGATGACCTCTAGAGGTCCCTTCCAACCTTAAGCATTCTATGATTCTATGATTCATTTTAAGACTGTATATTAGAATTTTTGACTCTTTTATCACACACTTTAGGCTTACCATTCTCAATTCACAAAACATTCTCTGAACAGTTTTACAGTTTGCCGTTGTGTATCATTTCTTCCTCTTCTTCTTTTTAAGTAGCCTTGAATTTACTTAGCAGATGCAACCCTCACATTCCTTTCAGTCTTATTATCATATCTCTCCCTATTCAATATTATCAACACCATCCCACTCATCACAGTCCCGCCTGAATCAAAGGCAACTGGTTTCTTGTTGGTGGAAGATTTGAATGAATAATTCATCTAGATGAACTTTCTCTGTTGTACATTTCCACAAGACAGAGCATTTCCCTTGTCAGTCACAATTTTTCTGTCAGAAGTAAGTTCCTTACAGTAATGCTCCAACCATACAGGGGACGACAAGCAGCTGAGATTACCAGCTGTGCTAATCCTGGCCTCCTCTTAGCATTTCTGTGATAGAACATTCAAATTCAAGCCTCTTACCACACGGAAAACCAAGTTTTCCTCCCCTTCCTAATATGTAGATTTAAGTTATCAGCTATTACATCTACTGCAACAAAACTGCTTGTGTAGTTATTACATAACTGCTGAAGTAGTTATGCAATTACTCAATTTTTGAGAACTGTGTTTTGTTCTTGGTCCCAAGCCTTCAGTGTTCTCATGCCTGAGGAGACAGGGTCAAGCTTCAGGTTGCCTAGGTATGAAGCCTATTTTTTGGCTGGTTGTGTAGAAATGATATATATTGAGCTCTTTAGGCCCAAGCATATCTCTGCTGATAGAGTCTGCACCCCAGGATAGGCCCTTGGAGGACAGACTCCTTATCATTTTTCTAAGGATTAATCTTTTGAAGATTAATTGCTATTAATTGTTTGTGCAGAACAACTAGAAGCATAAAGTAATCTGAAGAGAAGGTATTCAGCAAGTAACTTTCACTCTGAAACAAACAACAAGCACGGGGATTGATAAAATGTGGTACTTCAGAGATGGGGGAGATTATGATATTAGATTCTGAGAGCATAGATTTACAAACTGACTTTTTTTTCCTTTTTTTTTAAATTTTTGTGTTTATACTCAGCTTCAGTTATATGGCAGGTGTCTCACTAGTATATCAAGGAAAACTGGAGTGACTGGTATTGCCTAGGTCTGTTTCTCCATTCCCTTGCACTGATTTCAGACATTTGCGAGTAAAATGCTCTGTCTTCGTTGGCAAGCAGTGTACCTCTATAAGAATTCTCCACAGCAAAACAGTTGGTGCTGAGGAACTGACACCCACAGCACAGATATTTTTCAGGGAATTCCTTGGATTAGCTCTAGGCTGATTCTGTGGGCTGAAAACATGTAATAGCAATGAATCATATTACACTTGGCCATCCTAGATTTATCTTTGCAGAAAAGTAACTCAGTGCATACAGGTCAGGCCATGCTGTGGTGCAAACTGAAACCAGATAAGTGGGAAGATTACATTTGTTTTGACACCATGCTTACAATCTGAACTAAAATGCTGAAGTAGAAACACGCTATTTCTGAACATATGAGACCTAAGTAGGGATGCAGAGCTAAAGACAGAGCTAAAACCTATAAAGATTAATGACAAGGAAATCTGCCAACTCTTTTATTCTACCATTTATGAACTGCCATGGCAGGATTTCGAAGCAGCTTTTTGGAAGAACCTTGCATAGGACAGGTACAGTCGGCTTTCACATCTGGCTTGGAGTCAAGAAATTGTTCTGTATGTTCAGTCTGTAGTCCATCTCCTTTGATCCTAGCTGCGAACAATCATCTGAAGTTGTCTTAGCCTTTCCCTTTTCAAAGCTTTATGGCCAAGTGACCCTCTCAGTTCTGGGAGGCACATTCGGCTCCATCCTGAAGGAGCTCTTGTCTAACTAGCACAATAGACGGCAGTAAAAGCAAGTCATGGAAAGTCGTAAGGATTTTCCCTTGAAGCACTTAGGAGTCGCATACAAAGAAGAACTCAACACTTTCCATCAGCAGTGTTGAATACATTCTAGCACCTACATACTATGAGCAAAGCACGGTGAGCAAAGAACAGGCAGACTAAACACTTAAGGCTTGAGCGATGACCATTTACTCTAAAATAGACATTCTGACAAATCTAACTGTTAATTGTGGCAATAAAATCATTTTCTTTTTTGAAATACTCTGATTCTTATCTGCAAAAAAAAAAAAAAACCTGGCAATACTAATAAAAAGGTATGTATATGCAATAGGTCTGTAGTGGATATTCAAATAAATTGGCATCTACATCTCTGCAGTGGGCAGAATTCATAAAAAAAAAACTTCATGTTCATCCATTCCTATTCAGAACATCACTGCAGATACTTAAAACATCATATTCTACATATTACATAAAATATAAACAAGGGTTTATGTATTCTTCTGAATATGATGCTTATTGATTCATGGCTAATAGTTTCATTAAAATCTTGTCCTCATTTACTCTGAGCTTATTTTTGAGAATAATCATGTCAATACCAATGAAATTTTACATATGATCAAACATTTCTTTACAAGAATAAGTGCTACAACATCAGTTATCCTTTTAGTTATTGGATAGATATTGAATTTTCTCAGTTCTGGTGTTTTGCCTGTGAATTTTCAGTTTGATTACAGTTGAACTGAAAAATATTTGTTCGACTGCAAGACTTTTGCAGTGTTTTTTTCATACAAAAAGCAGCCCTGTAATTTCAAGATAGTTAGTGTTTCTTCCAGTCTCTTAAATGCAAGACAATTGTTCAGATAAAATAGACATGTGGAAATACAGCATTGTTTTCCATTCCAATGGTCTTGATAACATGAAATGGCAGGGATTAAATATGCCATGAGATTATGGAAAGTTGTAAACCTGAATTTAGGATTCTCCAACTCAAGGACTAATAACTGACCTGGTGGCTTGCAGCTGTTTTGGGAATCTGTTTTGCTTGTATATGTTCCTTCAGTTTTATAGCTCCAAGTTTGCAAATTTTTTAATGAGATTTTATTGAAATTAGTATATTCCTACACTGAGGATCAGCTCTGATGTTTCTGATGTTCCTGGTGGAAAATAGTTTTACTGTTTAGTTTCCTGCTTTTAGCTCAACCAAGACAGAAAGCTGCTGGAAAGTCAAACTAAATATTTTGTAATCTATTCTCAAGAGCTCTCTGGCCTAAATAATGTCATATATCCTCTCACTCTTTATTCTGTATGCCTGCTGATTGCCTCTAAAAGTAGCTTGTTCCTTTGTAATTCAAAAATGAATGGCCTCTCCTTTGTTCACTCTTTTCCTCCCTTGATGTTATCCAAATAGGATGCTTTTTGATGGTTATTCAAAGAATATGATGTGGAAGTGGATGAAATTATTTTCTGACTACTTATTTTCTTCTGCATGAAGCCCTTCATCTGAAAGGAAGGAAGAGAAAGGCTGAGGCTTTCTCTCATGCCACCGTATTAAATATATCCTTTACGATATGTGTTTTCCTTATCTTTTTATAGCTATCATTTTTTTAATAAAGTACACTTGAAAATACTCTTGTTGATAAACACATTTCTCCTTAATGCACACATTCAGGCACAGCTTCTTTGAAATGAAAGAGGAGTCAGAATACCTGGCTGATAATCTCAGCTCTGCTACTGCATCTCTGCATAGCCTCAGGCCAGTCTCTAAACCTCTTTGAACATTAATTTTATTCTCATTTCCTAAAGAGGACAACAGCAAAGAGTTTCAAGATCAGATACTACAATGATTGATGCTAAAGATAGGACAGATATAGAGCAATTATGTTTGAACTTCTAAGTGACAGTTAATTGATGTGTCTTATCCATCAAGGCAGATTATAATTATTTAAAACCTGCTTATTCACTTTTATTCCAAGTCTAATAAAAAAAAAGGGGGAGGAAAGACAAAGGAAATGAAATATTGTTTACCCACAAATACAGCAATTTACAACACATTTATATAAGTGCTAATTTGTAAGCCTTTCCTCTGGTTATGAGCCCTAGAAAGATGTTTCAGAAAGTCTTTTTTTGTTTGTTTTCTTAACCAAGTGCAAATCACAGAATCCTTGATCTTGGAAGGGACCTCTAGAGATCATCTAGTCCACCCAATCTTGCTCCTGACGGCACCCCTACAGCATGGGGCACAGGGTGGCATCCGGGTGGGTTTGGAAGATCTGCAGAGAAAGAGATTCTAATGTGACGCAATGTTTCTGAAATCTATAAAAATAAAAGGCATCTAAGGAAGTGTGTGTGACCAAAAATCAAGGTGACATGCTGGACCTAAAAATATATAAAAATTTTTTTTTAGTGGGAATAATCTTCCAAATCCTGACTTATATTGAAACACTGAGGAAAAATACTTCTGATATTGCTAACTGTCAATTTCTTTTGCCTACAATATTTGTAAATTCACAGACACTCTTAATGTGATATGCCAGATTTCTTTTTCAAGTTACTTCAACTACTCTCTTTTTTGTACAGCCTAAAACTTTGTTATATGTTGTAATTTAACTCTGGCAGTAAATCTGTGTTAAAATTAGACAGAATAAAGAATTAATGTGAATTTGTGCTTGAATTCTGTAAAAAAAGTCTTTTATTTTTGTAGTCAATGTTCAAATTTATTTCTATATTTACCAAAATCTTTTTTTCCACAGAATGGGGTAAAAATGGGGTAAATAGAATTGCCAGTCCATATTTGTAGTGTTACAGGCCCGTTAACTCTTTTTACCGAGATAAATATGTAGTTCTTGTAAGTTTTGAAGAGTTATACAGGGCATTTTTTTTTATCAAAGGATTAACAAATAAATAACATCTCCAAACAAAAAGTCTATCTAGAATACGTACTGACCATCCAGCAGATGTGGAATCTTTATTTCCTCACAGCCTTGCATCTCTATCATCTCTCTTTCCTATCATCTTTTTTGCTACTTCCCCTCCCACCATTTTTTTGTTCTGACATCACTGTTGTCACTTCAGTACCAAGTGAACCTGCCTGGCTACATCAGCACTAAGGGAAAGAAGAACCATCTCTCATCAGACATAATTTCAGTAGCAGAAGAGAGATTTAGGTCAGCTGGGAAGAATCGTCTGGTGGGCCTACACCAAACAATGTTTTACAAATGGAGCTTATTTTTTTAATTAGATCAGATGGACTTAGTACAAACCTACCACTCTGACACCACTTACACAGCATTATTAAAAATATACATAAGTGATTGCACAGAAAGAGCAGCATAACAACGCATCAGCTCTTGCACTGCAGTGACAAACACTACAAAATGTATCTCTAAATAAACTGGAAAATAGTTGAACACCAAACACAGCAAAAATTGCAAACTCTGCAATTGTACTTTCCTCAGAATGTTATACCTTTCCTAAACATCCCCTCATAAGGACTAAAAGGTGCTTTTGCAGAACCTAAAACAGTTTCTAATGACATTCCCTACAATTTTTGTTAACTGGTCTGTAATTTCCTCACCAAGCTCTAGATCTTCCCCTTATTAGTTGCATAACGATGGACACTCTCCAGCTTCCAGAGATTTCTCATGAACTATTTGAATTGGAGCAGCATGCGATAAAGCTTTTCCAATTCTTTGCCTCACCTCTTTTAGAACTTTTTGAAGTCTGTTCTCCAGTTCTGATAAACAATTTTAACCTATCTATACACTTTGCAGGATTGCAGGATTTATGCTTTGTATAATCTACATCAGTAATCTAAATTATCTTATTTTCCACTAGAATTGAGAAATATTTCTCCATGTTTTCTTCTTAGGCAAAATGCAAACTGTTTTTTGTTTTGTTTTGTTTCCATTAGAGAGGATTTCTCCATCTGGAAATCCTGTGATTCAATCCCATGAGTAGAGAGCTTTCCGGGTTTTCTGCTGTTGATTAAAAAGTCCCTTGCGACTTCGGTGATTTGTAGAGGTTTCCACTTGAAACACGCTGTGTTGCTCGGTAGGCAGTGGCCTCAGAAACCCCCTGCCTGGGGTTTTGAGGCTCCCTGCCCTGTGCCCCTGACACAAGGAAGGGAGACCTGCCCACCTGCGAGGAAGGTCTCACCTTGTTCCACCCCTTTCACAGAGCTCTGACCCTGGGCACCACCAATAAAAAAGGTTTTGCACAAGTAATAGGAAACTGAATTCTAACTTACTCCTTAAAAGTTCTGAGTAAATATGTTCAAACTAAGCACAAAATCTTAATATTTTAACTGTGACTTAACCACCTAAACATACCATCTTCTTTTTAGGAACAACATCTCTTAGGTCCTTGAAGCTTTTGAAATATTTTAGTTCATCTGTGTAAATGAATTGTGTAATACTGCAGGAGCCTGAAAACCTTTGTAGATTGGATCCTTCACAGACTGATGAATATTTTCAGCAGATAATGATTTTGTTCCAATAATGTTGTCTCTTCCCCCGAGCTTAATTTGTAACCAGGCTTTCTGAATCCAGCAATTTCCGTTGAATTATTCTGTAGTAAAGTCTGAGATAGATATTGTTATATGAACTGAATATATATAACAATTTGTTTTTTAGTGTAGTTTGAAGATTCACAATGTTGAACTCTGAATATTGGCATTGAATGTCTGTCTCTTCCCTATCTAACTTGAAGAAAAAATTATGGCTGTTAAAATACTGTCTGTTCAGTTGTTAGCAAAGTCATTTTATGCTCCTGATCTTTCCTGATGACTATGTTTTCTTTTGATGCTAAAAATAGGAAGCAAGAGCGTTTTAGCTCTCTAGACTTTTAGAAGAAGCCCATGACATGTTTATTTAGAAGGCTTCTGGTAGATCCTGTAATGCCAAGTACATTTTCTCTTTTGCACACACACCCTCCTTTCACCTTTTCCCATCCCCTTGGTTTATGAATAAATAATCCATGCATTCACATCTCCCACTTGTCAAACTCAGGCAGCAGTGAAAATAAGCAGCACAAATTGGCAGATAATGCACCTTATTTCCATGTAGAAGCAGGTGCATTTTCTTCAGCATAAGTGGCAAGATGACACTGATCCACTTTGACAGGCAGGCTGATCTAAAATTACTCAGCACACTTTGCCACGGGTTGGGAGAGAATCTCCCATGAGCTTGTTCTGAAACTCTTCAATCCCCAGGGTGCTAATTAAAATTTACTGGATAATATTTGCAAGGCTCAATGGCTCTAGTTAGGAGCAATTATCAGTTACTAAATGTTAGTGCCAGTGATAGCACCTGATGATTGGGTGCTTTATTCAAGATTTTTTTTTTTGCCTTTTTCAAAAAATCTTTCCTTCAACTCTTGAAGAAGCCAGGTCAGCTGAATGTCTCAATCGGCCTTTAGATTAAAAGTTGCTTGGACAGAAGTTTAATTATTGGTTTGCCTTGGGTTTCTTGCCAGCTACTGGCAGTGGATTTACAAAAGAGAAACAGTCTCCATACAAAAGCCTCTTAAAAAAGCAAAAGGTAGAAGTATATTTTAATTTTAGAAACCAAGAGCAGGGGTCAGCTCACAAAAATGAAAGGAGGAAAACACTTACTAATTACATTCACTACTCTGCTTAGATTTGCTCAACAAACTCACTGATTAGAGATCAGTTAATTACATGTGCAATAAACATTCTCTCACAGCTTAATGAAATACAGCCATCAGTAAAGTTTATGGTCTAGATAGTGATCAGCTCTCTTCTTTCCACTTAAAGTACCGTCATTGTACAGAAGGAAAATCACACTGAAAGAAAAATATTAATAATCTTGTTATTAGCAGAAGACAAGAGGTCCCTTACATTCCTGAGAATGTATATCCATATAGTCAGTACATAGTGATAGTATTAATTCTATCTTGACATTTACAGTGGTTTTCCCACAAATTCTTTGAAGTTTGTTATCAGTTTCAGTCATCCCACTTATCTTGGACCTCTTTTTCCATGCATCCTGTCTTGAGACAGTATGACCATGGCCTTTCTTCATCCTTTGGGGCTGGTCAGCCCCATGAGTGAGGAACACTGCAGTGCCATGACTCCTGCAGGTTCCATAAATAGTTTCAAGTGTAGGCTGTGCTCCATTTGGACCTTATGACCTGCAGAGGAGGAGGATGTCTCTAGGGATTGTCTCTGTGGAGCGGGTCAGTCCTTCAGCCTGCTTTTCAGAAATAAACTTATACTTACTGTTTGTTGGAGACAGGCAATGCAACAAGTCACCATTTGAAACATTGACCCCAAGCTGTTCAGCAGTATTTGCCAGATGTCATGTGACATATTAGTTTGTTTAACTAAAAATCCTTCTTCTAAGCAAGGAAAAAAATAAATTTCAGAAAGGAATATACTATAGGACATGACAAGATCATGTTATGTCCATCTTGAAAGCTGTTCAGGAGGGACCTACACCTGCGTGGGGAAATTGTTCATTCATGATTCAGTTGGGTGAATTCAGCCTTTGTACATCTCTTGCCCAACCAGGCTGGCCTCCAGCAAGCAAAGGAAATGGCATCATGACATCATCCCTGCGACTTGCCAGCTCTTCTGAACGTGCGATCTCAGAGAAATGCACCTGGCTACCACGCTTCCAATCGCTCACTGAAAACAGCCCGGTCCTGAGCCTAAAAACAATGTGACAGCAGCAGCTGGAGGATAAGACAAGGGCATGAAGAAAAGCTGGAGGAAAAAAAAAATAATGGAAGAAAAGGAAAATCAAAGCATAAAGAGAAGGGGCCAGGGGCACAGTTCGCTGACAGATAGGTGAACTCTTCTCACAGAAGAGAAAACATGCAAAAGAGATAATAGTATTCATAACCATCTTACGTAACTTCAGATCTTAAAAAAACTTTGTTTCCTAAGATCCTATTGCATTCAATGATAAACATGTTTTGTATCCATATGCATTATGTAAACCACTGAACATCATATTTGATAAATACTGTAAGTTCATACACAACTTTTTAAAGCTACTTCAGACAGCAGAGATAATGCATTCTTATAAGATGATTATGTGCCTGTTTTGCAGAGCATTGGAACAAACATCAGTGTCAGACTCTCATTAAATACAAGACAGAGTGCAGATAGTTAGGAATTTACCAGTGAACTGATTTTCTGACAGAGAAGCAGAGATTCATGGAAAACTGAATTTATTCCTGGGAGCATATCAGTTTCTGCAGCTAATTTTCCTTGACCGGAAATTTTGATCAGTAAGGGAGAGTCAGGAGAGTCCCTAGTGAAGCATTAAACAGCATCTGGAGCAGTGCCCAAGAATATCGGGTGTTTGAGGCTAAAGGGAAAAAAAAATCATTACTGCACATAAGGTATCCTGTAATTATCACCGTACGTTAACAACTATTTTAGTCTTAAGAAATTTTTAGGAAGTTACACTAAGTGGACACTAGAAGAAAGAAAGGAGGAGAAAGAAAGGGCATTAATTTAAGATGCAGGTGATTGAGGACTAAGTTGTCTATCATCCTTAGACTGCAAAGGACTTTGCTTCAGGATTGCTCTGTCTCCACCTCTTTCATTCTTAGGGAGGAGGGTGGGTAAGTGGAATCCTCATTAGTTTTTTCCACTGATTAGAGTGTCAACCAAAATGAACTCTTATACGGAGATATTATGACTGACAATTTTCCATTCCGTTTTTTCTCTAATATCAGAAATACTTGGCTATTAGTTGCTATAAAACATTTCTCTTTATGATATTATGAATTCTGAGAAACTTATTTCCACATCGGTATGGCCAATTGCTACAGAACAATGAAACATTGTTCTGAAAAAAATACTGACATCTAATTGGGCTGTTGAGTGCAAAATTATTGCGAGCTATGCCAGGGTGCCTGAATGCACGCTTTTCAAAACAGAGTTTGAAAGAGTGGTAGGAATTCTGGAGATTTTGTCAGGGCACATTAGTCCTGTTCTTGACACTGATGATGCTTGGCACTGCTGTTGTCGAGTTCCAAAAATACTGAGAATCCATTTTAACTGGTGTCTGAGTAGCTCTTCAAAATGAATTTGAGCCTTTCCATAAAGTGTGGTGAGTGGGCATTATCCCTGATAGCATATTTCCTTCTTGCAGTGTGAGCGGTTTCTGTGCAATTGCCAAAATAAAACCTGCTGAGATGCTGGGAAGAGGAAGATCTTCTTTCCCCTGTAGAAGAACAGCTAACATTTGGTTGGCAACATGAACTGGAAGGTTCACTAATGCCAGGAAATAGTGCTGGGAGGAATACAGGAAAATCCGCTGTATATCTCCGTCTTTGGCAACACAGAGGAATTTTCACTATAGCTCAATTTTGTTTCTATGTGGACTTTATTTGATCAATTAGTTGAGACATGGTTCACCAATTTGTTTGTTGGTTTGTTTGTTTGTTGGCCCTAACACCATGGATATTCCTCAACGTCCAGAGAAAAAATTCAGTTTATGCTACATAATCTTAAGTCAGACTCAGTATCAAATATTCTTTTGCTCAAAGAGCCAAATCTGTGGATAATCTATATATCTTGAAGATTTTACACACATACCTTTTTTGTCAAAACACTATTTGCACCAAAAGCCTTCCAACAGCACTCTTTCCACATTGCCTTTGGGCCTTTGAAGTGATTACGGAAAAGTCACTTTCTAACAGTTCTATTAGTATGACAAAACTTATTGCTTTTTCGTGACTGTATATACACTAGGAACCAAACTTAAGTCTGGAAACCAGTTCCATTTTAAAGTTAAAAAACTGCAGAATGTTTAGTGCTGCAGCATGCATGAGGTTAATGCCTCAACACCATTTTCTCTCTGACTAAATTCACCTTGGAGCAGTCAGAAACTGGGGTTCATTACAGGTTTTTGTTTGGAGGACAGCCGGTCTAAAGAGAAAGAAATTTATCTGCTCTAGATATCATAACAGTCCTCTCTCATATATACCTGCATATGCAGAAAATATTTAGTTTCAACTTACTGCTCTTCTGGAAAGCTGCCAGCACTGCCAGTCATTAGCAATGGCAGCTACTTTGCTTTGTAGAAGGCCAAGACACTAGTGTCTGCCACTAGCACTCAAACCTTTCCTGACTCCTCTACAATAAGCCACCACGAGAATATACTTTAAAAAAAAAAAAAAAAGGTTTTTTTTTAGTTATTTTTGTTTATTCAGCTTAAGCTCAAGTGACGTGGTAACTGAGATTTCAGAATGCTCTCATGGCATTGTTGTGTGACTTGGGCAGAGTACTCTCCATGAAACTGATTTATAGGAAAGGAAAGGAGAATTATTTAAAAATTCCTAGAATATAGATGAGGTGTTTCCCACATTTTCCCACATTTTCCCAAACAAAAATATATGCTTATATACTATGCAGTGCATGAGCCAAAGCCCGTCCTTCCAGAAACATCCGATCTTCTGTATATATGCTAAAAAGATGTTTCACACACACACTCAGGATAATTCCAAGACTTCTGGGATGTATCAGTCTTACTGCATATGTGAATCAAATGTACAGTACATAGGGTTTCAATAATAAGAAAGTGATGTCTTCATAGTACATACAGTGTGCGTTGTATAATCCTACATACAATAGCAAAAAAAAATACACAAAAATATTTGATATATGAAGGTAAAGTAGTATAAAGGCCTATGTCCCTATTAATGTTGTTCAGCTATAGTGAATGTATAGAGTTGCTTAGATATATGAAGTGCTTCCTTTCTTTTAGTGTAGCATTCGGTGTACATGAGACTACTGGCACAGAGTAAAAGGTCTCAGCTGATATCCAGGAAATAAAGTCAGATTAGCACCTTAGACTCATCCAGGATAAAAAACAAACAAGCAAAATTTCTGTAGGTTTCTTCATTCCTTCATCTGAAAAAAGGTAGCTCCTAGCCATAGCACAGTTCTGGCCATGTCCACTTTTTAATTTCATAAACAGATTCTTCTCCAATAAAATGCAGGAACAATGTCCAAATTAAAGCAGCCTTTTTGACAGAGCACATGCTTTTTCCTAATATGGACACAAATCAAAGCAGGCATTTCTAATATTTCACAACTGGGCATTACAGTTTTTAAGAGATATGTATCCATCTCTCACATCCTGCTCTCTGTATGGAAGATGTCATAACTATATTAAAAACGCTGCAATTTATATTCATGATATAGGGGGGTGACCTTTTCAGTCATGAGTGGTGTAGTCATGTGGAGTGGCTAATGAGAGAACCCCCTACTGAGAGCGGATAAATTTCATACCCTCTGAATAATTATTAGACACTTTATTGTATTTATAAACCTCTCTCATTTCAAACTGTCCCTTGATTTATAAAGCAGTCTCACTCTTGTAAGCAGTAATAGTAGTCTCGACCAGTGCCAAAGACTGATGAATTGGCCATGGGCTTCTCTTCCTGGTAGTGAATGGCAGAGAAAGGCAATGAAGAGTAAAAAACAGAAGTGTAGGGAAAAAGAGAGGAGAGAGGAGAGTGAAAGATGGCTGAGAAGGGATGAGAAGGGATGAACATCTGTACTGCACTTCGCCAATGATAATCTTTGCACAGTTTATGACACAGAGGCAGTCAGAACAGTGAAGTGATCATTTTACTTGCCTGTCATCTGCAGAGAGTACTTCAAATTGCAGGGTGAAATTCTGGCTCCATCAGAGTGGCAAAACTCCTGTTGATTTAAATGGGGACCAGATTTCTGAGCACTGCTGGAGGAGTGGTGGAATGGTGGAATGGCAACTGTGCTGTCGCTGAGGGCATGTCAGGCTTCATCAAGATCTTAAAAGCTTTTTTTAGCTCCATTTCCAGAAACCCAAGAGCTAACCCCTTGCTCTTTCAGCTACCCTTAATGAAGGCTTCAGATAACACAGATATTTTTTAAATAGCAATTAAAAAGAAAAAAAAAAAAAGTACAGTCACAAACAAGTGAACTCTAGCTTGGAATAATTATCCATAACAAATAGTCCTTACAAACTAAGGCATGGATGAATGCATGTTAGAAGAAATATTTTCCATGTTTCTGTTTTATCTTTCCTCCACCTTTAATCTCTGCAATGAGCAGTCTTAAAAACATGTGATGTATCTAAAAAACACCATCAATCACCAAGCCAGGGCAACTCCTCTTGTCTTGACACTGGGAAATGTTGGTCCTGGCGATGGGAAGACTTGTCTCAAAATATTTTTGGGAATATAGTTATGAATCCCACTGAACAAACATTTTTTTCTGATTAACAACTGATCCATAGGGACACAAGCTGGAGCTGTTGGGCTACAGCGCAGCTTATGTACAGAACCAATCTTACTCCCATGGGGGCTTATTAGAAAAAGGCCATGAGTGTAGGGTCATAGGTGATGTCACATTTACAAGAAAAAAAATGAGTATTTACCCTGGACATATTGTAAGAAAGGAAATGTAGACAAGTGGGAGAACAAGGAAATGAAAGAGGTGGGAAAAAAACCCCACAAAGATAATCTTCCTGTAAGCTCTTCCCACATTACAGCTATTATTTTTCTTCAGAACTGAAATGCCAAGATGGTAACTACATAGATGGGCATTTAAGAGGTTATCTTACTAACAGACAGAATTTCTATTTGCTAAACAGCTTTAGGGACCTCTTCCTCACCACTTTAAAAATATGAAGTGCTACCTGCAAGTGACACTGCTCTTCCACCTCACACATAGCAGCTCCTGCAACCACTGTCAAAAAGTATTTGGGACAGAGATTGTGGAAAATTAGCCTAAGATATAGTAGGCCAAATGACCAAAAAAAAAAACCCACTACAAAAAAAAAATCTAAAAAGGTGCTGCTAGATAAAAGCCTTCTGGAGAAAATAAATCTGAATCACAACAAATGACTTTCATTATTGCAAACCAATTCAATTGTCTTACTTATCTCATTGTCTTACAGGATTATCTTCTGTAGACTTGAAGTCTGGTTTGTAACTTTTTAATATCATCCACTCATTTTTTGTTCATGGAAAACATGCTTTATCTTGGGTATGTGTATGCTACACAGATGAGGATATTTACACTTTGTGGGGAGCTATTTTTGCTTCAAGGAAGACAAAAAAAAAGTCTTTTAGATTGAACAAAAATTTACTCATGAAATGTGCTTTTAACAAGTTAACTCTGGCAAAATAAAAATGGTCCCCAATACATGTCAGGCATTTCCAGTCCAGCTCCATTATATGCTGGCTTATACATACTAAGAATTTGCTTAATTGTGTTTTTATCAATGTAAGATTTTTCTTCATATGAATCAATTTGGTGCTAAAGAGATATCAATCCAGTTTGCAGAGAAAAACTTCTTGGTTTTTTTGCTTACATATGTTTGGTGTCACTTAGTGACACTTGAAATGGTTTTCTGAAAATATAACTGGCAGAAAATATTTTATTTTGAATCTCAAATCAGTGATGCCACTTCTTAGTGGCAATTTGATTGCTTTTTCTTACTTTTCCCAAGCAGCCTTAAAATTATTAGGTTAGACTCTGCTAAAGAGCTTACTTATAATTTGTGGAAGAAAAACCAAAGATCGGAGCACATCAAGAGCATCTTTTTAGCCCTGCTGTGCAGTTAGTTAGATATTAGATACATTCCTTCCACACAGGCATTCAATTCTTCGATTCAATAACATGGACATGTAAGACATTGTAGTTATATGATTATATGGATATTTCATATACGACATCAGTAATGTGTGAATGGAGGTGGTAGAGGGTGGCCACCTATTTTAACCAATTTTACAGCTAAAATTCAGTGTTTATCAAACGTATTCATGTCAGCCGACATTTTTGGTGTCCAGTATGGTAGAAAACACTTCATCCATTATTAAATGCATTATTTTGGTATGCTATCTTAGCTACCTAGCATAGCGGACATTGGGTTTCCATACTCTACTAGAATAACTCAAAAGTTCCATATTACTACAATTAAAATAAACTTACATGAAACCAATTCTATGATCATAAGGGCAAAGATGTACAAGTGTAGTTACAACTTTCTAGACTTCAGATTAGTTGTACAAATTTGATTTTGTACCTTCTGCAGATGGTACTGTCTTTACAAGAATTGACAACTATTTTCCTCCTATTGAATTTCTTATTTCCTTCAATATATGAAGACTATAGTAGAAAGAGTAGGAGAACTTAATGACAAGCATTTACTAACAATGCTTATGAAAAAAGACTCGTCTTAAGTGTAATGTTTCTGTTGGGAAAAGAACAAGACCAAAAAATCTAGATTCTGACTAACATGCCCTTCTTTATGTGCTGAATGACCTTGTGGAAATCACTTAAATCTGTTGTGCTCTGATTTCCCCATCTTTCAAGTACAGGAGGAGTAAAGCTTATAAATATTTTTCAGTACTTGAAGAACTTCATACTAAAGGCACCAGAAAAACGAAGAGATTTATTATTCTTTCATAACATAATGGTTGAGAGTCAAATCCCGTAAGCTGTGCCCATATGATGACTATTACACCATGACTTTAGCAAAGAGGCAAAAGCTGCTGTGCTAAGAAGGTAAGCAGCACAGCTGTACGCCACTTCCTGTCAAACTTGTCAATAAAAAATTTGCCTTTCATTTCACAAGCCTGGAAGCAAGCCAGTGAAGTTCAGCAAAATCAGTTACTCCTGCCCGGTACTTACCTTATGGGGATCCTCGCTGAGCCTCACAGCAACCAAAATGCTCATCAGTCACCGAAGGCGGTAAGAGCTCTAGCTGTGTTGCCAGTAAGCAGCATTGAGAGCCTTTTGTGAAAAGAGCTCCAAATCCTTCCAGAAGAGATAGTGCAGATGCAACCCTAAAAGCTAGAATGAGCAAAAACCAGATTGTTCTTTCCTGAAGGTCTTCATTTAGCAAAGCTCCTTAGTTTTAATTAGAGTTACATGGGCTTAGACTGGAGGGGGGGGAAAAAAAAAAAAAAAGAAAGAGTTTTATTAAAATAAGTTTGCCAGATTGCTGAGAGTGGATCTACAATAAAATGTCATTCAAGTTAATGGGAGGAAAGAGATATGAAAAACTCATGGGACTACTCTGCAGCATGTTCATGTGGATGACTGAGGTCCTGTCTGCACCACATGGCTCAGACATGGATGTCCTTTACGGACACAAGTCCCACCAGTGTTGCTGAAGGCAAACCTGGGGCACAAATAAATTTATTGACTGACCTGGGCCTCCTGATCTTGCTGTTGCAGGCCACTGGCAGCTCAGAGGTCTCTCCAACATCATGTGCATCTGTGCCTTAAGTGGTAAAAGCATTACACATGTAACAATGTCTGCTTCTCCTTTTGCATGTGCAAGATGTGCAAAGCAGGAGGAGAATGAGGCTTGTGAATATTCCCCCTTCCTGCTAGATTTATAAAGAAAGTGCAAATGAGGTTATGGGTTTACCCTGAAGGGATGTTGTCCCTTCATCTCCTCACATGAGCACTAGTGAGGGTGACACTTCTACAGGATGCACAGACCTCTGCTTGCTGAAATAAATGGAAAATGCTCCTGGCTTTTACTGCTCTTCCCACTGGCTGAGGGCACGGAGGGCTCCGGGCAGAGACTCTCCTTTGCTGTGTGGAAGGATCACGTCCAACTCCTCTGGACTCACCACCAATTCTGGTGTTCGTGCCCCCCCATCCCCTTTTCCTCTAAGCAGAGGTGGCTCCTGCTCACAGCACTGAACAGGCAGCCAAGGCCAGCAGGGCAGCCATGAGAGCTGTATTTTTTCAGATTACAGCTCTTTTTCCAGAGATCATGGCTGCTCCAGCTCTGCGATGCTGCAGCTGGTGGGAAATTGGAAATAAATTATATGCCTATATGAGATAGGCTCGAGACTTCTCTATAGAAAAGACTGCAAGGCACCTGAGAGGTTTAGTAGCTTACACTGCTATTTTTATGACAACATAGTAAATATCTTCAAATAGCCTTCTCATCCCCCCACTGCCACTTGCATGGCTGCCATCATTATTGCGGCTTGCTTGACAAAGACCAGGCTTGGGGGAGAAACTAGGGCAAGGTAGAGAGCCATGCGAGAGAGAAGGCAAGGCGATACCCAATACCCATAAAAAATTTGTTTTTAATTCTCTGGCTATCACAGATAGTAGCTGCTGCTAGCATTTAAGATAAGATTAGTTGGTGTTGTGCTATCAGCACCTCCACATTTTCCCTGCAGGGACTCCTTCTGACAGGCTGAAGCTGGAGGCATGTCTGAGGATTAACACGAGCTAATGATTATACACTAAAGCTTTGGAACTGTCGGACTAATAGGATTAAGCAATACCAGATGCAGGTCCCCGTTCAGGTTAAAAATGCACTTTTTACATTACAAAGTCAGACAGATCCCTTTGAACATGCAATGAATATGGATGTTTTCAATTATCACAGTCTTCCAGGGCTATACGATATGGTAAATTAATCCCTTTAGAACATCGGAAACAGGACAAAATAGCCTTCTTGAAGCTGAAATCCCTCGTTTTAGATTTTCTTTCATGGGGATAAGCAGTGGTGCACCACACATAATTAATCTTATTACAAACAGAGAGAAAAGAGAAATAAAAAAGAGATGGCCAAAAAAATTGTTTAAATATTTGAGAAACTGAGAGGTGGGGGAGGTGCGAAAACTTTTGCATCAACATCTCTTAATTAATTTCCACAACAGGGAAAAACATGGAGATATTGTTTAGTAAATGAGTCTATTTTACCATCCTTCAGGCAGCAGCAAAACACAGTAAATAATAAAATTAAACAAAGTCAGTCAGAAAAGAGACGGCAGAAATACGTGTCAGAACAAAGGTTTCAGAAAACATTCAGTTCTGCTTTAAAGGGTTTCAACTTCAGCGAGTTTGCTCGGGCTAGTGTTTGAACTGAAACAAATTTGGCCCTTTCAAATTTACCTGCTACAGGGCTGCATTTTTTGAAGAAAGGGAGCAAAGAGAGAAAAAAATAACATTGAAAAAATGAGAAACTGTTTCATATTTCAGGCTGGCCAAGGCCACAGCCTTGTAGCAGGAAAGAAAACATGCAATTTAACAGTCCAAAGTGGACCTGGCAGTGCTGGCAGTTTCAGCCTGGACAAGGACCTGCTAGTCCTGCGGCTTCCCCTGAGAAATTCCTGTCTTCTAATGAACACCGAGTCGCAGCTTGTATTGGAAGGAGTGTGCAGAAGAGCATCGGCACAGGTAGGAGGAAAAGAGGCTTTTGCAAAATACAAAAGGCAAGGTAAGGCTGTGCCGACAGTTCTCCTCGGAGGCTCCCACTGGCTGCTTCCAGCTCACGGCACGGCACACCGGGGCTGAGTTTAGCCTTTGCTCTCAGGGTAATTCCAGTTAACTTACAGGGTCATGTTCTCTCACCTTGGAAATCAAACCTCACTCTGCCTTTCGTTAAAGCTGCACGTGAGGCCAAACCCTTTGTCTCTTTCTTTCTTTCTTTCTTTCTTGTCGCATCAAATAAGCGCATGGAAAACACTGGAAGTCAGCACTCTAGAACGAACAGGACTGGAACTTAACATGCAGCTATGTGATTCATGGTGTCTTTTGGAAAGGAAAGAAACAAGAAAAACAGAGCAGATTGCTTCTGGAAGCAAATATCAGACATGTTGAAAGCTACAAGCACAACGTGGACCCCAGCCAGAATTTACAAAGCGAATAAATGATTTAGACTCAAAGAACATCTTACATAAATTCACTTACCAAATCTGAATGTGCTTTATTTCTGACAGAAAAAAAGAAAGAAAGAAAAAAGAAAAATACAAAGTGCTTATTTTTTATTCTGCTTCATTTTCATTTCACTTGGTCAGGTATGAAAACAGGTAATTGAAGGCAAACAGCTAAACAATCACGACAAGCATGTGTCACAAAAATCCTCAAGGCAATAGTGAAACTGAACAAAAAGGAAAGAATTTTTTCTCACCTTCTTCTCAAAATTAGCTGACATTGCAGAAAACTGCTGGACACTAGGAAAACCTAGAATGTCACAATGCTTTTATTGAATGAGGAGACAGACCATGTTAATTGAGGCTGCGAATACGAGGGTCTGATTTTTCAGAATAATTTTCTGTATAATTATATCTGACTAAACCCAAATGCAGGTCCTTTTTGCATAAATACCAGAAACACAGTAGAAAAATAATAAGAATAGTAGGCATCTACCCCTATTCCTAGTTTTAATGACTGGCTTCTTAGATTATATCTTATTTATTCCCTTCCAAACTAAACATAATAATAATCATCATCATGAAATTTATCTGACAAGTTGAATGGTTTGTACACTGTAAGTACAAAAATATTAGAACTTAAGCATCAGAGCATTAATCACTATAAATGTATGAAATAATCATCATGTTTCTCTCTATATAATGAAATACTGCTATGCAAATACAGGATCACACAATAGTAAAAATTATTTTCAGAATTCTGGATATTTTCCCTCATCCTAGGCATTTTCTGTATTTGAAACAGTGGAAAATATTATTTATCTTCTCCATTCACCAATTAGAACTTCAGAAAAATGTGGCAAACTGCAAGGAGAAGGACCGGAGCCATCCACTGCCATTAGCAAGAGGAAAGAAGAGCATGTTGTACCCACTCCTGTTCATTAAAAGTTTCCCCATCTCCCCGTGCGTACAGAGGTTACTGCTCTTCGCAGCACTTATTGACAACGAAGTGGCTGTTCGGAATATGGATTTGAAATGCTCCTGTCTTCCTGAGAGACAACATTTCAGTGGACGGCTCTCCTCTTCTTCATCAGCTTCTGAAATGCATTTGGGGTCAGCTCCGTGTCAGCTGTGATTCATCTTGCAAAGCTTTAGCAATTTATGCTCAGACCAGCAAAACCGTGCACCTGATCACAGTAATACTCTGGGCTTAGTGACATCTCGCAGGCAGGTCTTTGTGCAGGAGGCGAGCAAATTAAAAGTTTTGCCCTTGCCTCTTCTTTCCTCACTTTTCTCACCTCTTTTGGAAGGTCTGCTGATCGCTGACTGCCAAAAATTGTTCCTGAATGTTGTCTGCGCTGGAGTTCTGGTACATTTTCCAGCACCACTTAGAGATCCTTAGTCTTAGGATTAAGTCATAGGAAATTTGCCTCTCACATCATAGCTTAATAGAGAGGTATAATTCACTTTTTTATCAATTCAATACAACTTTTAAAAATTATTTTTCCCTTGATTTCTTTTCTGATAGCAAAAAGAAATATATCTTTAGCCTTTTGTGTAAGCAGAAGAGATGATTAAAACAGAGCAACAATCCAAAAGACTACATCATACATGGAAGAGATGAAACAAAGCTGCAGAGATCAGACCAAAACATAATCTGCCAAATAATCTCCCAGGATAGATATTCTAGCAAAAAGAGTTAGTCACTGAAGTGGCCACCATAAGTGAGATACTGCTCATCCACTTCAAAATCACGCATGGATCTGATAATCAAGATATCATAAGAAAATGCATCATTGCACTCACTCAGCCTGTTCTGATATATTCAGTTCCTTAGCTTTCATCTCTGTTTAGCTAAACTTTTTTTCCTTATGACTTAGTTTTCTTGTACCTGTAAAATAGTTCATATCTGCTATAAATTCTGGATCTATTTTGAGAAGGTTATAAGAATGAATCAATTTATAATTATATCAGTAAGGAAAAATAGACACATTAAGGAAATTGCATACTAGGGAAGAAAGGATGAAAAAGTTTAATATTCAACTGACAGAGATGAGATCACCTTACTTCCACAGAAAGTGTAGAAAGGAACAGAAAAATATCTTTAGTGAAAAAGAGCTAACAACCAGGATATAGAACTAATTTAGAACAAACAATTCACCTTATGAGGTACAGACACAGCAAGGTTTTGAGAATAATTAGGTTCCATGTAAAAA
This sequence comes from Eudromia elegans, assembly GCA_003342815.1. Classification (NCBI taxonomy): domain Eukaryota; kingdom Metazoa; phylum Chordata; class Aves; order Tinamiformes; family Tinamidae; genus Eudromia; species Eudromia elegans. The sequence goes on along the minus strand of PTEX01000087.1, from coordinate 3,060,787 downwards.
CTAATATTTCATATGTTATTATGAAATAAGGTATGCATTTATTTGTTCTTTCACTCACTAATCACATCTGTAGTAGTATGGTTTTAGTTTAGTGCTTAGGACTTAGTGCTACCCATGGTTAGAATTACTGTGTTTGTTAAATACCGTCACCTTCAGTGCAGGGTACCTAACCATATTCATTCAAGTATTTTTAAAGTATATTACATTTAAGTGATGAGAATTAAACATCAGAAAAACACAATGTGTATGAGGCAAAGGCATAAATTTTAAGTAAATTAAGAGGTATGAGGATTAAAACTCCAAACATTATACACAGAAAACAAACACTTTTTTGTGTGTTTTTTTCCATCAGACCAAACACTCAAAGAGACAAGGCTTCTGACACCCTTGATGACGCTAAAATACAAAGGTATTACTTTGGCCCACCAGAGGGAGCCCATAATATTTCATGAATGGAAAAGAAACACACTAACAATTATGCAGAAAAATAAATTAAATTTAGAGCTACAGTATATATGTGTGTGTGCATATATATAATATGTGTGTGTGTATACACATATATTTATATGAGAGATACATATTTGCAATGCATTGCCTAGCTTCTCTGAGATCCTAGGATCTTGTCCAATCATCATGAATATCTGGTCAGTAACGAGTGTACTTCCATGAAATGACACAAGGGACAGATATGAAACAATGCCTCCTTCTATGAAGAACGGAGAGCAGTAATAAACAGGATCAAAGAACGCTTTTACTTGTATTTGATGTTAGTATGGAATAGTCTTAAATGTTCTATATGGAGTTTACTCAATGAAAACTAAAGAGCTGGCTCTGACAGAGGTGTTTCTGTTTTAGGCTTCCCAAAAATAGTAAAAAATCTTGGCTAAATCCCATGTGAGTTTACTTTCTGAAAAGACACAAAATAAATAAATATAAATATAAAATTAAATGTATAATCGTGTATCTATCTCTAACTTTTTCTTTCAAAAGAGGAACAGCCCATCAATCTACTGCATCAAAGCAGGACAAATTTGCATTGAAACTTGCATACATAAGTGCAGAGTGTAGCTGAGATATGTCCTCCTTCCAGAGAAGCTGGGCAGAGTCTCAGTAACTTCTCATCACTTCTGAAAGATGGCAAAGAGGAGCAGATTGAGAGTATGACAGCGAAGTGTTGCTGTGACACTGTATTAGATTCTCTTGAATTTCTCCTTATAATGCTGTTGCCTAAACCTGTCCTTCCTTCAAAAATATTTTTTGTCCTTGTCAGTGTCTAAATATTTTTCTGCCATCCCTTTGCACATGCAGAAGTTGAGAACAAAGTACTCAGCCGTATTGAATTGAGACTAGTTTGAGAATAGTTTGAGACTAGATTTGAATTCCTACTTTTAGCCATATATTTGACTCTGTAGTCAATATATCTAAATTCCGCCTTTTTTTCTTTTTGAAATCGACAATTAGTGCCCTTTTTTTTTTTTTTTCATCCACTACTAAAAAGTGACACAAAAATATTCTATTTCCCTGGTGCCTTGTTGAATAAAAATCCAGAGCATTTTAAATATCCAGCACTTATTTATTAATGGACTATCAGCTTTTTGTAATGTTGATGTTGCTCAGGAAGGAAAATTTCCTTTTTGCAGAACCCAGACACTTTCTTTTAATCCACAGAGGTACGATATCAAGATCCTTACCACATTATTCCCACAACAAGTTTCACCTCAGCTAGAGAGGGTCAGCTTTCAGGATAAAAGGACATTCCAGTTTTCAAGTACATCCTCTCCTCAGCAGCAATATTACTTCTTAGCTAGCAGTAGAATCAAAATTGAATAAATTTATTTTTGACTCTTTTTAAAGCCAAGTAAAATATAGAAATACTTAATAGACCTGATATATGTTGTCTTTTATGAGTTCCTTTTGGTCTTTGTGTTTGATTTCTGTTTATACTTAAACAAACAAAAATGAGAACATTTTTAAAAAATGCTAAACTTGGAAATAATTGCTGAAGAATAATTGAGAACTCATATATCATGTGTGCATTGAATTGGATCTAATGGTCGTGCTTATCCAATCAAATCACAAATGATACCATATGTGCAATCAAAACTAACATAGCTTGAATGCTACTAACTAAGACTGATATCTTTGATAACACAGAGAGAAATATATTTCTTTAAATGCTCTAAGTGAGCATTTAAAAAGAATATTCACTATCACCTTCCTTCAAGACAGATAGAGGAGATCTATTGCTTCTTTGTAAGCCAGAGAGATAAAGAAAAGTTGAAGAATTCAAAAGTGAAAACAGATATATTGCCAAATGCTCCCTCAGAATATGTTTTGTCTCAATTCATCATCAAATTTAAAGAATATACTTCATTCAAAAATTATTCTCAAAAATGCATCACTCCTTGCCCTTTTTAGGCATCATTGGATGTTGTGCACTATTAGCTAGTCATCGAGTTTATTATTCAACAAGTATGAAGCAGCTGTACCTCTCAAAGTGTGATTACTTGTAAAACCCTTCAAATCCAGACTCACTTACCCAGCCACCCTATAGTTTCATTCAATTGATTAAGTCCAACCTGCTTATCACTAAACCACTCATTTAATTTAACAATCTACTAAAGCCTCAGTTAAAATGCAATGTATGTCCCTTTCTTGGGCCTTATAAAATTACCTGTGTCTACCAGGTCTTCTAATCTGCTTCTTAATGAATATCTATGGACTTTAATAATTTAAAAGGATGTCAAGATTAGTCTCAGTAAAAGAAGAATTTTTAAAAGGCACAAACAACGGCAAATATTAAGATAGCGGATAACGAACACCGATGTTTCTGCTGTCAGTCAGACTGATGAATTTAAGTCATGAAATATAAAGATGGGAAAAGCAAAATAAACAGGTGATTCAGTGACAAATTAACTAAAGCACTTTGCTGCCACCATAATGAGCTGCCAGGCTCAAGGACAGGCTGCAGAAACTGGACGGTATGCCTGCCATGGTGAGTGTCCCAGCATTACATGCAAGGTGGCTGGCTCCCAAACTACATCTAATCTAATTGACTCTCACCTAGGTCTCCCAAACTGGTGGCTTAAAATGATATTCATAGTACCAGCACACTGACCTCATTGCAGAGATCTTACACGCTTTCATACTGCTTAAACAGAGGCCTGACCAGAGTAACAATTGGTGTTAGGTTTCTTGGTCTACCAAGACAGAAGCAATTTGAGACATGCACAGAGAGTGCATAGGCAATTTCTAGGCATCTGGATGATTTCTAAGGAAGAAGCAAAGTTTTGAGGTAAGTTCTATGTGTCTGAGCAAGTATTTCCAGGACCATGGTCCAGCTGTAAGCACCATGTTCTACTGATGTTCATTTTCGAGAAACTGTGTTTATTATGTTCATCAATAATGTGTAGTTAGTGATTAAAAAACACAAAAGATAATGATGAAAATGTCATTGATGATCTAAAATTACTGATGTTAACAGAAGAATTTCCTAACAGAGACTGAAAGAGTGAAACCGATTAAGTGGTCCTAAACTAAAAGTAAGGAACAAAGCAAAAGAGATAGTATTGGTAGGGAAATGGAATTAGGAGAGATCATGGACAAAATTCTGCCTAAAATGCTGAGAAGAACTCAAAACTGAAAAATCACATGTTAGCAAGTAGAGAATAAAACAAATACTTCATTGTGCATAAATCCTTGGTGACCCAACAGTTTGTATACTACCTACAGTTGTGGCATCGCCATCTCAGAAAAGATAGATAAAGCAGAATTACAAAAGAAAGGAATGACAATAAGGGTGGTCAGAAATATGAAATGTTTCCGAAAAAAAGACAAACCAAAGAGACTGGGTGTCTTCAGTGAGGAAAGGAGATTAGTGAATGATATGGCATAGGGAAAACAGGGTACACTTATTCACCATTTATATTCACCTAACACATGATCTGCAAAGCACCAACTGAAATTAGCAGTAAGCAAGTTTCAAAACAAAAGAAAATCCTTTTATAAACAAAGCGTAATTCAACTGCAATGCACACAGACACAGGGTGCTATAGATGCATGAACTGTACATGTTTTTAAAAAGTAATTAGACAAATTACTAGATGAAATCTCCATCAAAATCTATTAAAGAAAACAGTCTAGATGCTATTTTCAGCTCAAAAAAGTCCCTAAATCACAGATTTTCAGATACTGAAAGGCTATAAAAATAGAAAAATCAATATATATTTCACTCTTTCCTTTTCTTTATCCCTAAGCAACCACTTCATGCTACTTCAGTAAGCAATAGGAAAATGGTCTAGATGAATATTTGAAGTGACTGAGTGAGGTGACTATTAGGTAAAGACATTATATCTTATCCTTTCAACATGTAAATTGTAAAATTTGCTATGCCATTGTATCCTGTGAGAATTCACAAATGTCTCTACAAATGTCTCTAGGATTGCTGGAGTTTGAAGGAGGTTTGAAAAGACAGATATTATCATGGATTAGTACAGGCAATATGTTTGGAAATGGCTGTTTGTGAAGGAGATGAGGTGATAAAAAATGAAAGCCATGTATTAAACTGAAGAAAGGGAATAGTGTGTTATATCCTCCATGGAGGAGGGACTTGGGTTCAAGTTTTTGATCCAGTCATTGTCTCCCTCAAATAAGCATTTTTTTTTCTTGGCATAGAGAAAGTGGATCTCAGAGTCCAGGGATGGAGGGCAGTTACAGGTTTGTAAAAAAAAAAAAAAGTAGATGAAAATAGGATGAAAAGAGGTATGCGCTCTTTTAGTGAGAAACAGCAATAAAGACACCTGACATGCATACATAAGTCTTCAATAACTGATCCACAAGTACTTTCAAAGAAAGGAGAAAATAAATCAGTAAGGAAACAGATTTCAATGTCAAGCATTAAAGGGATAATTATAAACAATGGTGAGGACTTTTTTAATTATGAAAAATACAATGACAGTATGCTTTTAAATTATATATAATGGAAAACAAGGTGAGTCACATAATCATACTCCTTTTGACACATAACAATCTTCATCAGCAATGTTCATCCTGCCCCCATGTCAAGACTGCATAAAGGGGGCAGGCTCCCTGAAGTGTGTGAACATGCATCTAATCTTGTGCTCTGAAAAACCCTTCTGCGCTCACCCACAAGAACTGTATCTTTTGAAACCACTTAACTTACTGCAGAACAAGTGCTGGTTAAGATATTATAAAATATTCATTGAATATCTCACAGTATATTTAAGTCACTAGCTTACCAGCTCTACACCTCACAGATGGAATATTTATGATAAAACTTAAAATCCCTTCAGAATTTGCTTAAAACAACCTGAGAGAGCTGATGCTCAGTGTATTGCTGTTGTGACTAGTTACACACCCTGAGTTTCTGTAAAGATGGACAAAATGTAATCACTACAGCTGAAGCCAGATTACTGACTTTTGGGTTAGAGATTTTTTTCTTTGTCTGTTTATTTTTATTGCTGCAACATGGTATAAATTCCAATAAACACTCAAGAGATATTTACTTTAGATTATGGCCATGAATTACTGTCCACACCTTAGGCTGTGATTCAGAAGTAAAAATTCATGATCTGACTAAATTTTTCCATTCTTTTTCCATTCTTCTGCTAGAGGTACAGTGTACCCAAAAACTCAGCAAAAGAGGATTTGCCACCACTATTTGATTTTAAAATGTAAAAAAAGATGATTTGTATAATACAAGCTGGAAATATAAAAGATAGGGTATGCAAAAGAATTATTAAAAGTGTATCTTCCTTTTTCTTTTTGTCTCATAATAAGAAATTTAGGAATCCAAAGCAAATACGCATGAAAAATGACCACTACTTCTTTTCAGCATGCACAAGAAATCAGTGGAATGTAAGAGGAAGTTATAAGGAGCCACATTACTATATACACATCATCAGCATTTTTACAACACAAAACAAGCAGGATAATAGTGTTTCATTTTTCAGGACACAAATCAACTGGCAGTTGGGGAAGAAAAGCTATTTTCATTTTTTCCCTTTTCTAATATCTTGATATTACAGGACTAGTGCTGTGGTAGGTGCCTCCCCCAAGAAAAGACAGTTAAGAGCGTCCCCCTCACCCCATTCTTCCTGAACAACTAATGTTTGAGGAAATAAATTGCTCTTATATGTCCTTGAAATGTGCAGGTCAGTAATTCCCATTTTGGATAAGGCTTCAGGTCTGGGGCATTTGCCCATGGCGAACTGAGCAGTTCCAAGGGATAACGGGTGCAAACTGAAACATATCTCAGTGTGAGGAACAGCTTCCTTCCTGTGAGGGTCACAGAGCCCTGGAAGAGGCTGCCCAGAGAGGTTGTGGAGTCTCCTTCTCTGGAGATCTTCCAAACCCTTCTGGATGCCCCCCTGTGCCCCGTGCTCTAGGGGTCCCTGCTGGAGCAGGGTGTTTGGACTAGATGATCTCTAGAGGCCCCTTCTAATCCCAACCATTCTGGAATTCTGTGATTCCCAAAGCAGGGCAGAGGCAGGTAGACCTGAGAGCCCACATGCAGAACACATTCAACATTGTCCACTTCATGATGATACATGCTTAGAAATGGTGATTATTGAGTGGGCTGAGGCAGAAACAGGTATCAGGGTCAAGAGGAAGACGCTGTTCTGTCCTCAATGTGGTGTGCACTGTGGCCTGCAGAAGACATGCAAAGTTTTGCAAACTTAGGGCAAACCAAACCCAGCAATAAATGATAAGTAGGCATTTTGTTAGTCCTTTTATTTTGTGCAGCTTCCATGCAAACAAAAAAATTAAACCTTTTCCCTTGTAGCAGTGGTAACTGAGAAATAACAAAGAATGTTAAATGACCTTAATTCTCCATATATAGAATAATACCCTGGGAGAAAACAAAATAGGGAAACAAAGGGCAAAAATAAACCCTTGAAAAAATATTTATAAAAAGATTTTTCATTAAATGCAGATCTTGATTTATTCAGACCTATATCATTGTCTGAGGAAGTTTCAAAACTGGAAAGAGGAGAAACTGTCAATATAAGAAGAAATAATTAAGCAAATGAGTGTCAGGAGGCAAAAAAATCAAGGGACTCTGGAAAATGCTGCTGCTATCCAGCAGCTAGCAGTACTTGCTAACTAGACAGGAGCTTAAATGCATTGCCAGAAATCGGTGAGAAAAAAACACCTTTATAACATTGTATGCATCTCACTGCTTGTAAGGGAGACACATACAAAGAACTGTAGGGGCCCAAAACCTTGTAGGGAGTTCACAACTGGTTCATGAACTTGGTGTTATAGTAAACCATGCCCGGTTCATCCCCCAACATGAAAAGCTTTTATTTAGAGAGGAAAAAATATTGACCATCCTCAATGAACTCCGTTTCCTGGAGCTTGAAAAACAAAACTGAACACAGGATTTTACTTTAAAGGGTCATATATGCCATACTCCTGTTTAAATTCTAAACCCTGATTTGGTTTCTCCTCACTTCTGGAAGCCTGCTTGACATGTGTATTCCTCACCGTCTCTTCTCCATCCTTTCCCCTGCTCCAAGTGCACTTTCCTCATGGTGGTGAGATTCCAAAGGCAGCAATCAAATTGGCAGGTGAGTCAGATTTGCTTATCGTATTGTACTTGTATATATAAAAGAAATGATGCCATTTCTGTTCTTATTATTTATTGATGTCAAGAGGTGCAATTTAAAATTCTGCTCTTTAATTACTTTTTTTTTTCATGACAGAGCATTTTTTTTCTTCTTTTTTATTTGCCATACAGCTTACAAAACCCTCTGAACATTAAGGAATTGTAATTTCCCAACTTACAGCTATTCAGAGAACTCATTTTGCCTTTGTATTGTAACACTTATTTCTATCTTTCTAACATGAAAAAGTAAAACTTTATTATGACCTACTACATTTACCAAAATTAGCAAGGTGTATTCTAGGGGAGAACCATATTGTCTAAAGTTGGGAGCAAATTCTTTAAAACATTTTGTGGTGGTGAAAGTGTTTTTTTATTTTAAGTATTTGGCTGGCATATTTTTTAACAATGTTTAAATAATTTAAGATCCCAAACAGTACTTTGGAAATCACTTAGAGGTTAGTTCAAACAAGAGATTTAAGAGTTACAACAGGGATTTAGCTCAGTCAGTATCTACTGACGTAAAAAAATCACAGAAGTAAGATAAATGCACCTTTAACTTTCTTAACTGCATGTTATTTGAGATATAAAGCAACTTATGGAAAATATAGTGGTTCTTAAAGAGTATGAAATCTAAAAGATTGTGAAATTGATTTCACCAGGATATAGAAAGTGCTGAATTGTGTTCTGTTTTAGAGAATGGCTGGTTTCAAAAGCTTCAGAGGAAGCAGAATAACTCGTTTTAGACAGACATTAAATAATCTATATCCATTCTGAGTGTCCTAATCTCTTCTGTTAGGTATGACCTTAAACCCAGAAAAATGCAGTTTTATTACCTTCCAAAATGTTTGTCTATAGCAATTTCTGAGCATTTCTGCAGCCCTCAGACATCCAAACTCTTTTCAGATTCCCTCTCAGTCTGTGGTCTCAAGGACTGTGACTGCAGTCACAATTAAGCCTTAGTATTTTTAATTAGATTTTTTATTTTACTGAATGATTCTATGTTCCTGAGTTATGCAACAGACAAAAGATGATCCTCCATTATCTTAATTTTGTAGTTTTAAAATTTTAGCCTGTTTTGTCTTAGTATCTTTTCTGACATTAAAAATACTCTTTCAGTCTCTTTAATGTATTTTTAAGTCTAGTAGAGTTCTCTTCCTAATTATTTCTTTCATCTTTTACTGAACACCTTTAGTTTCTGCAATATCTTTTTTGAGAAAAGGAGACCAATATTGCTGAAGAAAACATAATTTTATAGTCAATGCCCTTCCTGTTCTTTTAGAAAGGCTGGCATACTATCTGTATGATTCTGAACCCCATTACTTTATTTAAGAGTCTTTCAAGACAAGTAAAGGTTTTCCTTGGACAACTACTTGCAATTGTGCTATCCTATCTCTTTACTCACATTCCCATTTGTTAATACTCTTATTGCAGAATATAAGACCACTGTATGAAATACTGAAGTGCTATGCCTTCAATATTCTATAAATTTAAGCTCCTTCTTTATTTTGACTGGTATTGATCCAGTTTTCACATCATAACTACTTAATTTCTCTAACAGACTTCTGTGTATGACCTTTCTCAGATGTCTTTGCAAATCTAGGTAAACTGTATCTACTCATTTTTTTCCTAAAAGACTTTATGGAAATGTTCAAACAGTTCAAGCAAGGAAGGTACAATTTTTCTTTACCTAGAAAAGGCATGCTATTAAAACCATGTTAAAAAACAATTTTCCTGAAATCTCATTTCTAAGCTTAATATAAAGAATTTAAAATTAAGGGAGAGGGCAGAGATGTCCCAGGACATCTGTCCCATGGCTCTTACTCTGCGCTGGTGGATATTCCTATTTGGAGGAAAATACTTAACCTAAAAGTAAATACTTTACTTAAAATTACTTTACTTTACTTAAAAACCTAAAGTAAATACTTTACTTAAAATTCAAGGATCAAAGAAAGAAAAGAATGGAGAATAGTGAATGAAGCACTTCTTTCTCCACTCAGATTTTCCTTTTTTTGAGTAGCTCAGGGCATGTATCGGTTGGTGAAGTCTGGGCAAACTCTCTGATTGTTTAAGGGCCCAGTTTGAACTGACAGAAGGAAGATTATCCATGATCACCAGGATGTGTTGCCTCAGAGATCTGGCATGTCTTACTGTGGAGCATTCAGAGCACATCTTAAGTGCATTAAGCAGAAGGTTCTTTGATCTTTGAGCCTCACCTGGAGGGTGTAGCTTAATGGCAAATAGGAAATTTCTAATGGGAGAAGGAACCACCACAGTGGCCACTCTATTTTCATTTTAAGATGCCCTGACTACTATAAATCAAGTGATCATTTTATAACTCGGGATATAGGAATATAGAAATATATCTGATTTTCTTCCCTGTAATTTGAAGAAACTTCTGTGGCTTAGTAATTATCATTATTTTTTAACAAACCTGCTAGGTTTTCATGATTATTGACAAATATAATTTGAGAAGTGATATGACCAGACGTTGCTCAGATATGAACCCTAGTGAGGGTTGTCATTTTAAAGACTTTGTATGAAATATCTAGAAGAAGAAAAATAGTAAAGATCCATTCCACTACTTTCCTTCAGTCCTACATTTTCATCTGGTATGCAGTCAGCTCTGTAGTTGATAAAAATATTGTTTCAATATTTCAGAGCAGCTAATGCTGACATTAGAGAACAGGGCAGGAAGGGAGCACACAGGTATCCTAGAGACATTTCGTTTTGTGAGTAATGAGGATGATGATAATAATTAATAATTTCTCTGTGGCATTGGAGAAATCCACTAATTTGTAATCTCCTGTTTTAAAAGTCCTAATATTTTATCTCTGCTTATTTCTGACTATGAAGTAGAATGCTAATGGAAATATGGCCAACTGATATTTTAATAATAACTGTAATCATATGAACCCTTAATTACAGTAACAGATGATGTAGAAAACTGGTTTTAGTCAGGTAAGTTTTTGAAAATAGAAGTTTTTGTGGGGAAATTATATGCCAGTATAGAAGCAGGACTTCCAAACCTTGAAAAAAAAAAAAAAAAAAAAACCAAAAAACCAGCTGCCACAGTCATGATGCTGAATAAAAATGGAAATCTGTGGGATTCGGGGATGGTTGGAATGATTGAACTAATGCAAGAGGCAAGTCAATTAATTTATGGCTGAAATAAAAAGGGAAAATTATTAAATTTACAGAGGTACACAATCTAGTAAACAAACAACAAGTCTTATTGCATGTCTTAAGTAGCAAGAGTTAAACTGAAATTAGTTTTTGAAAATTTTACACAAGTAATTTGGTCAGTTGATTTCCTCTTCAAATTCACTTTAGATGGGACCTTTCAAAGCCTATGCATGAACCGAGATCATATATAGGGATGTGAATGTTCCTGTGCTCTCCATTCCTCTTCATCTTGTCTACCCTAAGAACTTATCATCTTTTCAAAGATACAGTTATCTTCACTGAAATGTTTAAGCACAGAATCAAACCCATGTATATTTACTTTTGTAATCCATTGAAGCTCACTTAGACAACATCTAAAATTTTGTCCTCACAGCAGGACTGTTAAAAATTAAAGATGCTTTTCTTGCAGAATTGACATACACAAGGTGTAAGGCTCTGCTATATAAACACTACAATAAGATTTGGGAGTCTGTGTTTATTCAAGCTGCCCTGACAACTTTCATCTCCTTGGTATCAAACTGGCTGTGTATTTTTTCTGAAGCAGCATAGCAGGGAGTGTTTGCCAATGCTTATAATGTTCATTGTATCTGATGTTATTGATTAAAGGCCATGCATTAAGCCCCATAAACAAACAGGAGGGCAGGTATGTCACCAAAGAATTGAAGAATCAGAAAAACAAATGTACTGATGATCTTGTAATTAGAATTTAAGGCATTGGACAAAAATGTCAGAATGGATGGAAATTTTTTAACAGTGGCATCTTCACAAAGTAGCAATTTGTGTAAGAAGAAGAATACGTGCGAGGTTTTAATCTTCCTGCTCCCCTCACTCATAATGTCTCATTTTGAGGCAGCTCTTTATTTTTACCCTCAAGATCATGCTGAAATAAACTGCCAAACATCCCTTACACCTCCACGCCATCTAATTATAGCCTGTACCACTCGAGAATGCTGACAGTGCTGCGCTATTGACTCTTGACACTTTCTAAAGCACTTAATTATCTTTTCACACAAGCCCCTTTCAGACCTGTCAACTTCTTTGTATTGTTTATGAAAAAAGTTGCATATTAAGATTGTGGGACTGTACACCTGGAGTCAAACTTGCACATATATATACATGGACCATTAAAGAGAGAGTTTGATGAATGACAAGAAAAGATCTTAAAAGAATTTGACTTGATGATCATAAGACTACTCAAGAAAGTAAAGGGAGAAAAGTTCAACCCTTTATGCAGGTTCTTGGCTAAATGGAAAATGGAAAGAATGTGAGTTTCCACTAATGGAAAGAATGTGAGTTTGAAGATCAATTTTGACTGTATTAAAATAAATAAAAACATCTGAACAAAAAAGTGTCTTTTTATTCTCTCACACTAGTATACAGACTTGGAATTTTTGTCTTTATCTACGGAAAAATATTTTTACAGCATCTTTGGCAAAATGGAAAATGAATAAAAAAGAGAGATAATTTGTGTTCCTTAGCAGCCTACCACATATTATAGCAGGCAGAAGATTACTTCAGTGAATCAATTATGTGTAGTTAATATATTACAAACAATCTAAGTAATTTTAAGAATATTAGATTTTCCTATATAAACCAGTTGCAGTTACCCCAGTGTGTCACAAAGTATCAAAGCTGATGTCTAAACACATATTAAACACTGATTGTCCCCATAAAATACATCTTCTTAAATAGTATTTAAACTATAAAAGCCTTTAACTACCAGGACCAGAAAACTAGCTACATGGCAGATGTATTTTGCACCACTGATAATATTAAAAAAAAACATGATTTAAACTCATACATGTGGTTTAACATGTTTCTACATTAATATGTGGAGCTCCCTAAGTGGACATTTCCTTTTCTGCCATGATACCTGGAAAGATATCAGCATTTTCCAAATATGCATAGTGGTAAGACAGGAACAGGTTGTTCTGCGGTACTGAGGGGATGATATGCACATAATATATGTGTCAAGCTCATTAAGATTTTGGTTATGAGACACACTAAACAGTGGTCCCAAACTGGAAAAGGAGGTGAAAATCAGCTAATTAGCTGTTTGATTTTTGTTTGTTTGCTTGCTTGCTTTTGTTTTAATAAGAATTTAATACTTCAGTTCTGTATGTGTCAAGGCTTCCTTCTATTAATTAAATAGACTTGGAAATCAAGCTGTAACAAATCAAATTGAGTTAGTGCCTTCAAGTACTGATTCAAAAAAAAAGAGGAAAATAGCAAATCTGAAAAATAAATAGAACTATTTCTAAGCCAAATCTTTATCAAAGTACTTCATGATCATCAATTTATATGCATTGAAGATTAAGTAACAGATAGCTAAGGATATAGAAAAATAAGTTTATTCAGGCAGCTTGATCATGCAGTAAAATACAGAATGATGTCCATAGCTTGAGCACTAATTACAGCTTGGGTGCTTTTACAGTTTTTTTAATTTTGTTTCTATTTCATTACTAGAAGGAGTCTTGCATACTCCTTAAAAGTTGTTCCATCTCTTCTTCGTTAAGCTGCCTCATATTTGATCCTAAGCTCTCAGTGAAGCTTTCTATCTTTCCAGCCTACTTCTCCCTCACATTTTCTGCAATCACCTCTTAAACTGCTTTGGTGACTTGGAAGGCTGCTCCTCTCGCTGCTCTAATGATTGCTCCTCTGCACTGTTTCAGAGCTTTACTCTACTGCTCCAGTGACTTTTTCCCTTTAGTATCACTACTGTGGCTTCACCGTTTTCTCCAGCATCAGTGATTGCCTGAAACGTGTGCGGTAGCACACCACTGAACTATGAGATTTGCTTTACCTGGCTTGTCAGGTGGTGAGTGGTATTTTGTCAATCAGAGAACTTGAATTTCTGGACTCTTTGGGTCATATTGGGAGAATAACAAGTGGCAGCCTGTACACGGCATGGATGTGTGAATTGTAAAGAATGGTCATGAGCGCTGTTTTTCCAAAACCTTTATCTCATTCAGCTGAAACCTTTCTACTTGCTAAAGTAAACTCAAAATTAAGAGGGAGAAAAGGGGTGGGGAAGACAGCAGCCAGTGTTATAAAAGGCCAGGTCTTTGTTTATAGAAGCTTCATTATAATGTAATTATATGGTTCTTAGAGGTCCTTATAACTAAATTATAAGATATCACTTATTCGTATTCCAGCTGGGAAAAAAAAAAGTACTTTGTATTATGGTTCTCCATGCATTCACTGTGTTCTATATATCATAATTCAATTATAAGCAAGAACCAAAGAATTACATATTACAAACATTTATTTCAGGGGGTTATATATTCCCTATATATAGGGGGTTATATATATCCCTATATTTTAGGAGGTTATATATATATATACACATATATATATATATATATTTGCTGAGGGTCAAACTTAGAACATTCTATTTAATTTTTTTTAAAAAATAATTGCCCAGTAAATTCATTGTGAATATGAGACTCAAGAAAAAATAAATTGATGACTTCTTTTTTTCTGTATTTTGAAAAGGCATTTACAATATTTTCCCTCCACAATTAAATTATTCCCTTTTTACTCTTCTATGCTCAGTAAGTCCCTCTAATCCTTTTCATGGAGTGAGCTGAAAGAGTAGTTAGTTACAATCTTCTTCATCTTTGAGAGAGCAATAGATTGCTTTCTGGTTCTTAATAGCCCAAATTAGACTTCTAATTCTTTTCCTAGAAAGACAAGAGGTTCCTTTCCACAACATTTCACATAAAATTTGTTGATTTTGTACTTGTGACCACTTCAAAACAAAAACTGCAAATGTAATAAATGTTCCACAAGCCTCAAATGATCACTAAGGTATTAAAAGTATTTCACAAGGATTCTTATTATGCATTTGATAAAATGAAGACAGAGGACACGAATTCTCATCAGCATTTCTAATGCATAAAGAAAAATATTTTCGTAAGGATGCAAATCCTATCCTGTGCTGTATGGCAGAAATGAGAAAGAAGCAGAACAGAAAAAAAGAATGAGGATTGTCTATGCAGTTCTGGAGGTTTAAAGGCAGTATTACATTAGTACAGCAACAGCCTATCATCATCATCGTGGTTCTTAGAGGTCTTTATAACTAAATTATGAGATATCTCTTTTTTGCATTCCAGGGGGGAAAAAAAGTGCTTGATTTTGTTTTATGGTTCTACATGAATTCACTAGGCTCTATATATCATAATTCAATTTTAAATATGATTTTCTCTTGCTTTTGTCTGAGATTTGAAATCATGACTTTCTCACTCATTTCTAAGAATAAGATAGTGTAAACATTATAGATGAAGCAAATGAAAAAGGATTCCCTTGTTTTCATGTCCAAATGAGACCCTCAGAAGGAAACACTTCTCTATCCTGCAGGGCTATAGGCAGCACTGCACCCTACAGCACATTTACTCTCACTGTCGGCTTTTTCAGTCCACAGCTGCAGCCCATCTGGTGCAGGAAAAGAAACACTATTTTATCAGGCTTGAAACATCTGTCTAATGTGTACATCAGAAGATTTTCAGCTTTTCCATAGAGTGGAACACATTCCCTACTGGCCTTTTCTTCCTGCCTACTGTCTTCTGGTAGCCTACTGCTGCTTCAGAAGACACATTGATTAACCCAGAAAGAATTAAAAGAATTGCAGAAAATAGATGAACTCAGAAATATCTTGCAGTAAGAAACTAGAGTGGCTCAATCAGTTTAACTTCACCATAAGCAGAACTGATTTGGTCAAGTGCTAAGTAAATATCAGGAAGAAAAAAACTTCTCATATTTGGAGTTTGAGTGCCAAAGACAACAGCAGGGGGAAACTGGAAATTAAAATTATGATAGGATTTTTACAATATAGGTAATTAACTAGCAGAATATTTTGTAATTTTTGTCAGCTGACATCTTTATATCAAGCTTTGATGCCTTTGTAAAAGACATGCCCTTGTCCTACAGAAAATAAACTTGAAGCAGAAACCACTTGAGAAAATTATATTGTTTATTGTTACAGGAACTTCTGGCCTTGAAATCTATTACTTTACTTGTCATCTACTTCTCCTAACTATATTATGTTGCTATGCACAGGACATCTGAACAATATCTGTTATGGAAAGATAATATTAGCATGCAATATGCATGCTGTGATATAGGAAAAAGAAAAGACCTAGCAGATCTCGAACACATATCTCACAAGGCTTATGCAGGATGCACTCAGGCCCTTGTGCAGTTCACCTCATACTCAGCTTTGTTAATGCTCAGAGGCCCTCAGCAGTACCTTGGCTATATCAAGTCCACAAACAGAAAATAAAAATTATGAGAAACTCTGGATTTCCCAAATTAGTTTCCTTCTGACCAATACCAAGGAGGACCTACTTCTACATAAACTAAAAGCTAGATAACTTAAAGTACAACTTCGTTTCTAACAGAAGAAAAAAAAAAAGACAAAATTCCTAATATCCTTGCATGAACAATAACTCTGTATCATTCTCTGGTGTGTTTTATTGCATTTCTCTTTCTTGTGTAACATTTTTCCTTTGATTCCCTTAAGCATTAAAAACAGTACAAATAATCTAAAAAACAAATGAAGATGAATACTAAGAGAAAGAAGACAAAGACCAGACTCTAAGCATGGCCTTGGTTTGTGGTTTAATGTACTTTTGTAGAGGGTAATTGTCTATTTCATTCGAGGTTTGTTCCTTTTATGTTATATTTAAATTAATTACATATGGAAATACTTGTACTCTGAGACACACGTTTTTTGTTGAGCAAAGCATAATAGAAAACTTGAGACATATTACTGCAGACAAAGAGACAAGTTATTTCAGGTTTTCCTCATTTTCTACTCTTAATAATGGCCACACACACAAGAAAAAAAAAAAAAAAAAACACAAAAACAAAAAAAAACCACGTAATTCAGTGCTGGTCAGACAAAAGTAAAAAATCTTCAGGAAAGAAAATTCAGAAACATGCATTTGGCTTACTAATGTAAATATAGTTACATGCAGAGGGACACAATCATTCAAATTTTTGTTGGTTTTTTCATACAAATGAATGTTCTCATTATTTTATAGCTTACATTGCATTTTTTTGCTTTTCATGCTTTAAAAATATATTTGTCTAAAATTTTAATCAGTACCAACTATAATCATTAAAGAAGTTACATTAGTATTAGTATTATACTATACACAAGTAATAAAATAAAATAAAATAAAATAAAATAAAATAAAATAAAATAAAATAAAATAAAATAAAATAAAATATGTTCAACAAAATCTCCTGTTCCAAATAGAATTTCCATACATAAGTGCATATAAATGTTATATATACATATATGTGTGCATATATGTATGTATATGTATATAACATACATCTCTGGAAGAAGGAAATTTTGAAATTATCACAAGAAAGACCACCCAATCAAGAATTTCTCTTTTAAGCAAAAGATGAGCACAGCTCTTAGACTTTATTTATGCTTTTAAAATACACTACAAGCATAGAGAAGCACTGTGGTCTGCTTTGTGTAAGCAAATGTTTAAACATGTATTTAAATTTATAACCAAACCATATTGCTTGTAAGAGTTTAATTCTCTTCATTTTTTGACCAATAAATCTTTTTTCTTTGGAAATAAGGAAAATTAATTCCCCGTATTTTCTTCACAGAATGGCAGAATCACAGAATGACTGAGGTTGGAAGGGACTTCTAGAGATCATCTAGTCCAACATCCCTGCTCTAGCAGGGACCCCTACAGCACGGAGCACAGGGTTTGGAAGATCTCCAGAGAAGGAGACTCCACAACCTCTCTGGGCAGCCTGTTCCAGGGCTTTGTCACCCTCACAGGAAAAAGTTCCTCCTCACATGAACATGCAACTGTCTGTGTTTCAATTTGTACCCATTACCCCTTTGTCTGTCACTGGCCCCCTCTTCCCTACATTCTCCCCTCAGGTACTTATACATATTAATCAGATCCCCTCTTAGTATTCTCCAGGCTGAACAGGCCCAGCTCACTTAGTCTGTCATCATATGCTAGGTGTTTGAGTCCCTTAATCATCTTTGTCATTCTCTGTTGGACTGTCTCTATAAGTTTCACACTCCTCTTGTACTAGAATGCTCAGAATTGCACCCAATACCCCAGGTGTATTGTGAGTGGTGTACTCACTAGAGTTGAGTAGAGAGGGAGGATTCCCTCTATAGGCCTTACTCAGTTAATCATGTCTCTTAATTAGGTAATTACAGAACATAGATCCTTAAATGTAACACTAGAAGAGTGAAAGGAATGGTATACATGAAAGCAGGTTTTTGGGGGGTGATGGGTTGGGGCCTATTTTGGAATAAAGAAGTATTCCTAGCACATAGATATCTGCAAAGAATAAAATTATTGGTGATACATATAATACTAATTTTCAAGAGAACTAAATATACAGCAGAGCAGTAGCATGCAGTATACTGAAGATCCTTGTTTTGCACTGAATATCATCTTTTATATCAGTATATACGTTTATGCTTGCCAGTGAAAGCCTGGTTGAACATTTAAGATAGTTTGAGAATGCTCCTTATTTTACAGTTTCTTAGGATATTTTGGCATGATCTGTTTTGACATTTTTTAATAGCAATTTGTCACTTCGCATTCGCACTTCGCACTTTGCACAGTATATTTCTGGAGGTTCTGTTGGCTCCATATCAAAAAATAAGGTCAAAATCTCTGACAGGACCCGGACAGACAAAATAAAATGTTTCTAGAATCTCATCTTAATAGAAAGAAAAGTACCTCAGATGTTTTTTATGAATTACATTTTCGTATGAATGATATGAATCACAATTCATATCAATTTTTAATACAATTATTCATCAAATGGTAATGAAATTCTCAATCTATAAATCATTTTGCAATAAATTAGCAAAATATACCAGTTTAATACCACCTGACACTAGAATGTCTTTAAATTAAATTAGAAACTGCAGAAACAGCCATTGCCCTTAAATACTGTATTTGATTTTAAACATTTCAGATATACACACCTATGGACTGTTAAACAATCCCAAATAATTACCTTCTCTGTAAGATACATTTATGAACCAAGAACTAGTTTTACAGGCAGTTCTTTTATTCATTAAGTAAATATTGCAATTATGTCTACATAGCTAGAGTGCAAAATAAGAAGCTGTGTTTTAAAGTGGTACTCTTTCAGTTTTTTTGTAGTACTTTTTGATCATTTTCCACACAGCTAAGTATCAGCTTTGCATTTATTCCAGTTATATAAGTGTACATGCAAGTGTTGCAAAATAAAAGGAAAGTTCTCACTTCTTATTTGAAATTTTGAGATCCTAATGAAAACTGCTTCAGCAATCAGGTATTCATTTAGAAGAATTAGTGCCTTTCATAATATTATATTAAAACATGTACATGCTAAAACAATATAAAACAATTCTTGAGTAACTTTGTGGTAAACTGCAACAGATTCTCTGGTTTAAATTAGTTACATTGGTTTTCGTCTTGTCTGAAGAGCTGTGCACTGCTTGCCTCAAACAGTGAAAGTTAAATGTTACTGCACACAAATATGTCAATGCTTTGCTATCTCTTTATGACATGAAGATAATCTGCAACTAATGTTAGTCTTGGTTGATTTCTTGTAAAGTATGCCATTTGCACCTGAGCAGTTGATTGCTTAATCTTATCAAACAAGACCCACTTTCTTGTAATATTCTCGTCATGACACGGTGGCTGGTTAGTTCAACAATACCTTCCACCCTGTTCTGCATAAATGCTGTTATATCTCCAGTTCGCAAACTGCTTGTTGTTACTTGCACTTCTCCATCCTTGATCAGTGGTTTTATACACTTACTATGAGAAATTCAGTTCTTTTTTTTGAAGTATAAGACATGTACTATAAATTAAATAGTTCCTGAAACTGTTGATCCATAAACAGAGCATACAATAGGATAACTTTGGATATATAATTTATATTCAGTTATTCTAAATGACCTTTGTGACTCAATCATTCTGCCTTTCATGAATTATGGAGTGATTAAAGCTTATGTAAATGATATCATAAAATCATAGAATCATTAAGAATAGAAGGAATCTTTAGAGATCATCTAGTCCAACCCTTCTGCACAGGCAGGGTTGCCTAAAGCATGTGGCACAGGGGGACATCTAGGTGGGTTTGGAAGATCTCAAAGGAACTCCACAACTTCTCTGGGTGGCCTGTTCCAGAGGTCTGTCACCCTCACTGTTAAGAAATTTTTCCTTAAGCTCCTACAGAACTTTTGATGCTTTATTTTACCACCTTTACTCTTATTACTGGCCGTCACTGAAAAGAGGATGGCCCCATCCTGATCACTCCCTCCCTTGAGGTACTAACACACACTGATCAGGCCTGCTCTCAGCCTTCTGTTCTCCAGGCTGAACAGGCCCAGCTCTCTCAGCCTTTGCTCATAGGGCAGATGTTCCAGGCCCCTGATCATCCTCGTAGCCCTGAGCTGGACTCTCTCCAGCAGCTCCACATTCCTTTTGTAATGGGGAGCCCAGAACTGGACACAGACGTGGTCTCTCCAGGGCTGAGTAGAGGGGGACAATCACCTCCCTCAACCTGCTGGAGACGTTTTGCTTAATGCACCCCAGGATCCCATTGGCCTTCTTGGCCACAAGGGCACTACTGCCTCATGGTCAACTTGTTATCCACCACGATGCCCAGGTCCTTCTCTGCAGAACTGCTCTCCAGAAGGTCGATCCCCAGCCCATACTGGTATCTAGTGTTATTCCTGCCCAGGTGCAGGACCATGCGTTTCCCCTTATTGAACTTCATGAGGTTTCTCACCACCCAGTTG
Organism: Eudromia elegans; assembly: GCA_003342815.1. Taxonomy (NCBI): domain Eukaryota; kingdom Metazoa; phylum Chordata; class Aves; order Tinamiformes; family Tinamidae; genus Eudromia; species Eudromia elegans. The sequence goes on along the minus strand of PTEX01000087.1, from coordinate 3,040,175 downwards.
TCCAGGTCCCTCTGGATGGCAGCACAGCCCTCAGGGCTATCATTCGTTCCACACAGTTTCATACCATCAGTGAACTTACTGAGGGAGCACTCGATCCCTTCATCCAGGTTATTGATGAATAAATTGAACAGAACTGGACCAAGGACTGACCCCTGGGGGATGCTGCTAGATGCAGGCCTTCAACTAGACTCCACACTGCTGATCACCCCACTCTAAGCTCTGCCATCTGGCTAGTTCTCAATCCACCTCACTGTCCACTCATCTAACCCACATTTCCGGAGCATGCCCAGGAGGATGTGTACGAGATGGTGTCAAAAGCCTTGCTGAAGTCCAGATAGATGACATCCACCACTCTGCCCTCATCTATCCAACTAGTCATTTAATCCTAGAATGCTATCAGGTTAGTCAAGCATGAGTTCCTCTTCATGAATCCATGCTAACTACTCATGAGCACCTTCTTCTCCTCCACATGCCTGGAGACAGCAGCCAGGATGAGCTGCTCCATCACATTTCCAGGGACGGAGTTCACGCTCACTGGTCTGTAGTTGCCTGGGTCCTCCTTTTTGCCTTTTTTGAAGACCGGGGTGACATTTGCTTTCTTCCAGTCCTCTGGAACCTACCCCATTCTCCAGGACCTTTTGAAAATGATAGAAAGTGGCTTAGCTATGACATCCGCCAGCCCACACAGCTCTCTGGGGCACATCCCATCAGGTCTCGTGGACTTATGGGTATCAAGTTTATCTAAGTGTTCTCTGATCCAATCTTCCTCTGCCCAAGGCAAGTCGTCTTCTCTGCAGGCTTCTTCTCTTGACACTAGGACCTGGGATTCCAGAGGACTGTCCTTAGTAAACATCAAAGCAAAAAAGCCATTCAGCAACTTTGTTTTTTCTGTGTTTTTCATAACCAGGGCACTCACCCCATTCACCAGTGAACTTACGTCTTCCCTAATCTTCCTTTTGCTGCTGATATATTTGAAGAATCTCTTCTTGTTATTGTTAATATTCCTTGCCAGATTTAATTCCAAATATGCCTTAGCCTTCCTTGTCACATCTCTGCTTTCCTTGGCAAGATTACTATATTCCTCTCAAGGGACCTGTCCTTTGTTCCACATTCTATATACTATCTTCTTCTTTTTGGGTTTTGTCCGGAGCTCCTTACTCATCCACACAGGCCTCCTGCCCCCTCGCCTGACTTATTAGTCATAGCAATGCACCAATCCTGAGTGTGGAAGAAGTGCTGTTTGAATACTAACTAGCTCTTTTTGGGCCCCCTTTCTTCTAGAGCCCTAGCTCATGGGGTTCTTCCAAGTGGGTCTCTGAAGAGGCTAAAATTGGTCCTCCAGAACTCCATGGTCGCAAGGCTACTTACAAACCTGCCTCCTGGCTGGATCCTGAACTGCATCAGCTCATGATCACTGCACCCAAAGCTTCCCCCCACCTTCACATCTCCAACAAGTCCCTATTTGTCTCTATTTGTTAGTATGAGGTCCAGTAGCCTGCCTTTCCTCGTTGGCTCTTCCACAATCTGTGTCAAAAAGTATTAGTATTCGTATTAATCCACTGTTAAGGAGAGGAAAAGCCCTTTGGACTGCATCTCCCCAGAATTTGCAACTCTCAAACTAGGAATCTTGTGGGACTTCTGAAGGGTGAGAGTTTTCTACATTGGTCTACCCTGAGAATCTTCAATTATGGTGTTACGGTGGAGAATCTTCAACATCATGGTGTTCAAGTCTTAGTTCAACATGTATTTCAGCTACCAAAAGGGGAAAAAAAGAAAAGCCTACATTGATCCATGTCTGACTCATTTTTTTAATCCTAAAATAACAAAGGTTTTGGCATTTTTTCTTTGGCTTCTGACTTATATATGTGTGCATGGAAATGACAATCTGTGCTGCAGCAAAGGACAGCACAAAGTACACACTTATAAGTCCATTGCTTGGCTGAATTACATTCAGATTGTCTGAGAAACAGTAAAAGGACTTCTTCTTTATATTTATGATCCCATTTCCTGGTATTGTGCACATGTTTCTAGATGGTTCCATGATGATTGCAGAAAAGGACCTTGAACAGTTTGTGCTGATTATATTATGTGAGAGAAGCAATTTATTGTAACAAGAGTCCTTCAAGGGTTACTCTAGGTCTTGTTTTATTGATCAATATATGAATGAGTTTGATTTATATGGAGAAGGCATGTCTTTTTAAAGCTAACCCTGAAAGCCTGTTCCATTGCTATCCCAAAGGCAATATACAAGGTCATGCAACTGGGTACTAAACTATTAGTTTGTAATATAGAATACTATTTTCTATGAATTTTACTTTTTTCTTTTTTTTTTCTTTTCTTTTCTGTTATTCTGCCTCCCAGTTCTGTAGGAACAGCAGTAGATGCAAAAAGAAGCACACACATCATTTTTGCATATGTGGCTCTAATTTATATGCCTTTAAGTCTATGGTTCCTTTTTAATTTTAAATTGGAACTGAATGGAATATGCTAGCAAGAGGAAGATAAAATAGGTCATTAAATGATTCTGCTTTGATCTTGGATACAAAAAAAGAAAGCAATGTTAGGGTAAGCGTCCTGCTTTATAATATCATATAGCTAGCAAAAATGCTGGAAAAACATCCATCCACTCAGCCATTATGAACTTATGTGAAGAACAAGTCTTAGGTACATTTTAAAAACCTGTGGGAAAGTAAGAAGGAAATCTTAGACAAATCAATACTCTTAGGAGCTTGAGAGCTGTTTTTATGAGAATTGGGCTTGCCTTCCAAAGAGAATAGGAAAATATTCTATTTCTTCTACACATTTTCAGTGGGATTTCAGTGCTTTTCTAGATACTTTTTGCGCATGGGGAAATTGTCTTAGTTTGACTTGTGGTCTTCAAGTAGAAAGTCGAAGTAAGCATTAAATAACAACTCTCCATAAGTCATTTAGCATTAGATGATTCAAACAAGAGAAATGTTACTATCTTAGTTTCTTTTGGAAGGTAAAAAGTGTTTTACTGAACCTACCAAAAAAGTTCCACTCCTTCTGGGACTTCAGAGAGACAGAATTATATAACACACAATGCTAAATCTATAGTTGAGCTAAATCCAATTAGAAAATTACTTAATTCCAAATTTTCTGCCAAATTCTGACACTATCCCACTTAAAAGCTATGAGAGAGATGGTTTTGTAACACAACTACATGATTAAACTGTTGTGAAGAGAGTGGAATTGCCAGAGGCTTTTCAGACTTAAGCATTCATATGGACACTGCATATATTATTGGACACTGCATATGTATTATGTCCTTCACAAGACACATATGTGTTACAGATGATTTCAGGACTACTCTTTCTAAGCATCTCTCATAACTACAAGATTTTTTTTTTTCCAAAGGAAAGACTACAGAAGGACACAGAGAATGTGCCCTCTTTGTATATAATTCTCTGCAACTCTTGCTGTTCCTCTGGGTGGCAAGTAGTATAAGTAACAAAAGAGAGCTTAGATTCAAAATGGTAAAATTCCCTATGCTTATTTCTTTCTTAGGAGACGGTGGTGTGAGGAAGCATAGAAGCTATTAATTATAGGAAATATAGAAGAGCCATCACTACACAGAGACTCTGTGTAAAAACAGACAAAAATGACCCACTGCCTAAGGAAAGCAAACCTTGTTTTCAAGAGAGAACAATAAAACTGAGCAGTTTCAAATTATAGAACAAATCATGCAGGTATGATAACTTGCTACTCAACTTGCTCTTGGAAAATCTTATTCATTCTGCCAACAGCTTACTCCCAACTTCCTAATTTATCATCAAGTGCTTTGATTTGAAAAGTCATTTAGCGGTAGCTAGTTAGGACTGCCATGAAGTGGTCACTCAAGACTGTCATGAACGAGGAGCAATCAGTTCACAAGAAACACTGGAACAGTGTGGATGTCATATGGATGTGAATATGAATGAGCTTTTGCTGACTATAGGGATCTAGGCTGTGATTCTATAGATGAGAGGAAAACAGAGCTTTCTAAACACTTATTCAATGAAAGTGTTTCATCTCTTGCTTTAAATTGTAAGAGACTCTCAAAGACCATTGATGAATGCTGGCTACAGGAAAAGTTAAAAAAACACAACTTTTCTTAAGCCTCTCATCAGCTTGAAACTGTGACAGGCTTAGGGACCTTCTTCCACATTTAATATTTTATCATTTTTCAAGCATATAAATAAGATTATATCATAAATACATTTAATAGAAATTACATAATAAACAATGTATGAGGGCTTGCTTAGAGCTCTATTTATCAGGCTTCATACTGTCATGCTGAATAAACCAATTAATTTTAGCACAGTGTTTGTAACCCTCCCTCCAACAATCATTGTCTTGAGATGCCTTTTAAAAATTAGAAGCCATGAATATTTCTGTCTTATAAAGCTTCCTTAAGATGCTTTCTCAGTAAAACTTACAGTCAAAGGCTTGCTCACAGTATTCAGCCTTGTGGCTGGACCTATAGCCCACCCTAGAGCAGCCAGGACTGTAACAAGCTCTGTATTCAAGAGAGTCAATAAGCATTCACATACTTGTACCCAGGCTCCCTAAATCACCAGGAACACTTGAGCAGGTTAACCAAACTGTCCTTCCACCACACTGCCACCAAGTCCTTTGTACTTGGAAGCGTCTACAGCACACTTTGTATTTAGAGCAGTGCATCATCCATCAATTATCATCTGCTAGGGCAAATAAATGGAGATACACTTTAGGATTCACATGAGATAAATAATATACATTTAACAGTTTACTATTAATAAATAAATTCTGCGGCTGTTGATAAAGCAGACTTTCATGAATACAGTTTTGAAAGTTTTTTCTCCAAGACTTCAAAAATTAATTCCTGAGATACATCATTTTTTTTCAGAAGTAGCATTCACCTTAAGCATAAGGTCACTTTCAATGGTAGAGTAATTGTTAAAAAGAGTAAATTTTTTTTTTTAAATATTGGCTAAGTACAGATTCAACTACTCCAATTTACACCAGTTTAAAGTTCGGTCTGCTGCTGGTGCTTAATGACAACATTGCCTTCACAATTTTATTGATTTCACTCTGAAGACTGAAAACAGAAATCCTCATGTGGCTAAAGCAGAATTTATCTTGGAAGATGATCTGTACGGTCTAATTGTTTTCACAAAATTAAACAGACTATATCAAAATCTGTAGCAAAGACTAGATGAAGATCATAGTTTTAGCTTTGAGATAAGACTAGTAAACTTGTTCTTAATAGTAAATAGAAATTATTCTGAGAAAAAACTATCACAGTGTTTTTTGATCTTAGGAAATTATACATTTGCATTTATTATTTCTTATTTCTTTGCTGGAAATTCCAGAATATTTTAAGAAATTCTGAGAACATTTATTTGAGAATAATTATTTGAAAGAATATATATGTCTCAATTAATTCTGCTAACTTAACTGTCACATTTCTTGACTAATAACTTATCTGTTGATAGCCAGAACACACCTCAAGAAATAAAGAATTTGTCAACAGTGCAATCACAACATTTGGAAAGTGTCCATCAGCAGAAGAATAGGTTAAGAAAATCTGGATTCCCCAGCTGATTTTGAATCAATTAAAACCCTGCCAGAGGCCATAGATTTCAAAGAACAAGAAAAAATACAGAAGAAAAGCAATTCTCTTTTTTATTTGAAAATAAAAATTTACTGTGGCTAAAGATGCTCTTAATCTGCCACTTTTGCTTTGATCCTGGACTTTGGTGTTTCACACACTAAAAGTATGTGAACTATAGAAAGTGGTAAACCAAAAGTGCCAAAAGGAAGGCCAAGGCCCTATTGGAATTAGAACTAGCGAGGGATGTCAAGGATAACAGGAAGGGCTTCTACAAATACATCAGCAGCAAGAGGAAGAVTAGAGAAAATGTCGGTCCGCTGCTGAATGGGGAGGGTGCRTWGGTAACRSAGGATGTGGAGAAGGCAGAGTTACTAAATGCCTTCTTTGCCTCAGTCTTCTCTGCTAGGGCTGGTCCCCAGGAACTACAGAGCCCAGATAGGGCTGGCAACTCTCGAGGGCAGCCCCTAAGTGTCCCAGACCCTAGGGAAATGAGAGGGGACTGGAGAGAGGAAGACTTGCCCAGGGTAGAGGAAGATTTGGTTAGAGAGCACCTGAGGAAACTCAACACCCACAAATCCATGGGCCCTGATGGGATGCACTCCAGAGTGCTGCGTGAGCTGGCGGATGTCGTAGCCGAGCCGCTCTCCATCATCTTTGAAAGGTCCTGGAGAACGGGGGAGGTGCCGGAGGACTGGAGGAAAGCCAGTGTCACCCCAGTCTTCAAAAAAGGCAAGAAGGAGGAGCCGGGCAACTATAGGCCGGTGAGCCTGACCTCTGTCCCTGGGAAGGTGATGGAGCAGGTCATCCTGACTGCTGTTTCCAGGCACATGAAGGAGAAGAAGGTGCTCAGGAGTAGCCAGCATGGGTTCACCAAGGGGAGATCATGCCTGACTAACCTGATAGCCTTCTATGATGCGGTGACTAGATGGATAGATGAGGGCAGAGCGGTGGATGTGATCTATCTGGACTTCAGTAAGGCTTTTGACACCGTCCCTCACAGCATCCTCCTGGGCAAGCTCCAGAAGAGTGGCACAGATGAGTGGACAGTGAGGTGGATTAGGAACTGGCTAAATGACAGGGCCCAGAGAGTGGTAATCAGTGGTGCTGAGTCCAGCTGGAGGCCTGTGGATAGTGGTGTCCCCCAGGGGTCAGTCCTTGGTCTGGTCCTGTTCAATTTATTCATTAACGACCTAGATGAAGGGATGGAGTGCTCCCTCAGCAAGTTGCTGATGACACCAAACTGGGAGGAGCAGCTGATAACCCTGAGGGCTGCGCTGCCATCCAGAGGGACCTGGACAGACTGGACAGCTGGGCGGCGAGTAACCTCATGAAGTTCAACAAGGGCAAGTGTAGGGTCCTGCACCTGGGCAGAAATAACCCCAGACATGCCTACAGGCTGGGGACTGACCTCCTGGAGAGCAGCCCTGTAGAGAGGGACCTGGGCGTCATGGTGGACGACAAGTTGACCATGAGACAGCAGTGTGCCCTCGTGGCCAAGAAGGCCAATGGGTTCTTGGGGTGCATTAAGCAGAGCGTCTCCAGCAGGTCGAGGGAGGTGATTCTGCCCCTCTACTCAGCCCTGGTGAGGCCGCACCTGGAGTTACTGTGTGCAGTTCTGGGCTCCCCAGTGCAGGAGGGATGTGGAGCTGGTAGAGAGAGTCCAGCGCAGGGCCACAAAGATGATTAGGGGTCTGGAACATCTGCCCTATGAGGAAAGGCTGAGAGAGCTGGGCCTGTTCAACCTGAAGAAGAGAAGACTGAGAGGGGATCTGATCAATGTATATAAATATCTCAAGACAGGGAGTGAGGAGGAGGGGGCTGGCCTCATCTCAGTGGTGGCCAGTGATAGAACTAGGGGAAACGGCCACAAATTGAGGCACCAAAAGTTCCACCATAACTTGAGGAAGAATTTCTTAACGGTGAGGGTGACAGAGCACTGGAACAGGCTGCCCAGAGAGGTGGTGGAGTCTCCTTCTCTGGAGATCTTCAAAACCCGCCTGGACATCACCCTGTGCCACATGCTCTAGGCGACCCTGCGTGTGCAGGGGGGTTGGACTAGATGACCTCTACAGGTCCCTTCCAACCCTAGCCATTCTATGATTCTATGATTCTATGAAAAGTGCTTGGTTTGCTTCCCTGATAGGAATCAAGGAATTTTCACTGGGCAAATTCTGCAAGTAAGATATAATGTTTAGAATGGCTGTGTAGATCCTATAGAAACATATGCTTTACCTTACTGGGTCAACACATTGGCTTTCCTTTCAGTTTCCTTTCAGGGGAAAATTTCCCATAATTAGACTTAATATAAAATTATGCAAAATAGTCTCAGTATCACATCATGGCTGTTAATTTCAATTTGCTTACCTAAATACTTTGAATATTTTGATTCAATTTCTAATTGTGACTTTTCATTTATTGTTAGTTTAAACCCCATTCGTTCAATTCTTTACCTGCTTTTTAATAAATGCATAGAAAGTACACAGGTTAACTCCACCAAATTGCAACAACAGCTATAAGTCATGAGTTCACTCAGCTGTCTTAGTCCTGTTTCCAAATGAACACCCGAGTGAAACCATAACTAATTTAAGGAGACCTCTGGGATAGCACTACTGAATTATTACATTTACCTGTTTCAAACAATAGAAAGAACTGTTAAGCATTTAGTCACCCATACCAGGTTTGGGCAACCCCAGATGACTTTTCATCCTAGAAAAAAGATGTGTGATCATTATATTTGTATTATAGTCTACTTTCACAGTACTGCAGTGAACCCTTCTGATGGTCTGACCATTGAGTTTAGCATAAATTTATGACAAAAGGCAATTTCTTGATTTAGTCAGATTTGCATAAAGCTATCTGTGATAAAACACCATGCTTTCAGATGAAAGGCAGAACTACTGGTGGGTCTTATCTCAGCTGATGGGTCTCATACCATTCACCTTTGACACCAGAAGGTAGTGAAGGTTTTATGAATGTTCAGAAATATTTAGAGATCCTTACGCCAAACCAGATATTCTCAGCACTTCCTAAACTTGTACTTCTCTTCCCACAGCTCCAGCCCGCTGAACTATTTGTGCTTGAAAAGGGCAACAGCAACCCAGAGCCCACTGGCAGCTGCTGCCTGACACACTCCAGCTCAGGGTGGCAAGAGCTGCTGCCACCTTTGCAGAGCCAGCCCAGCTTCAGCCCTGGCGTCTGGCCAGCTGTGTTAGAGAGAGGGGTCTTTGATTTTAAATCCTGTCAGCAAATGTCGCCTCTGGCACATTTTGACTCTGGGTGATTGGATTACAGAGCCAGGCCTAGCTCCAGCTTTCACTGCATGCCGTTCATTTGCACTGCCTAAACCTGGGTAGGGTAGAAGAAAGAAGTTCATATAGTCCGCTGTCCTTGGAAATTATCTCTGCCTTTATGCTTTCTCTTTATTCACAGAATCAAGAATATAAAAGAAAATTAGAAAAGGGAAGTAATTAAAAAGGAAGATAAAAGGGAGCAGCAGAATTTCTGAGTGTTTCAGTAAGTACTGAGACATGAGCACAGGGCCTGAATGTGAGCAGAGGTATTAGAGAATTGCTATCTGCAGTTGTAGGTGGCCAAAGCTCTGGCTTTTTACCTCTGCCATCTGCTCACGGTCCAGAGGAAGGTTGGTCATTCCTCTGCCTTGCTGGGCAAATCCCTGTCCATGGAGTCCTGTTTAAAAGAGACATCGCTTCAGCTAAGCAAAGTCCTTCAACACTCTGGCTGATAGCAACACTGCACTGGTAGGCACTGCCAAACATCTTTGGACACAGGTTTGGACAAGCTGTGTTTTGGCTTGCATCTCCTCTATTTTAATGTAGCTTTGTCCATTCTGAGAACTAGCAGAAAACTGCATAAAAACAGACAAGTTTGAGAGGAAGTGGTGACATGCAACCTGCTGCCACCCTGCATGGAATGATGCTGGGAGGGAGATAATCTACATCTTGTTGATCTGGAGCCATTAGAAGGAACCAAAACCTGGCAGCTTCATTACCGGTGGCAAATCCTGCTAAATCCTAAGATACTCTCTAAGAAAAGCCTATACAGGTAGGAAGCCAAATATCACGACTCAAGGATTAAAGAATTAAGATATTTGTTGTATATATGCATTTTATTATGTTTGAGAGTTAATGCTAGAGATGTAAAATTGGGGTATCTTCAGGATACCCTTCAGAGTAGAGGGGACAAGTCAGTCATCATCTTTTTTTAATTCAGTTTGAGTATTTATGCATAAAGCAGGAGAAAAGTGTGCCAGATTTTTAATAGATTTCAGCTACTCTCCACTCCCAAGCAAATGCCTTTCTTCAAAGTTTCCTGAAAAGCTTCCAACTTGGAAGCATATTAAAGGATTGCGAGATGATGATTCTGATATTAGGAAATCTCCTACAAACCTAGGAATTAAGATGAATCATGTTAGGTATTTACAGACTGAAAGAAATCCTAAAGAGATTTTCTTTTTCCAAATAATGTATCTTAAAAGATTACCTGTGTTGTACTTAGTGTGAAACTGTAGACTTGTATTTTGTCTTACAAACTTTCCTAAACTTCTACCTCTTCAGTTTTATAAACACAATAAAAATAAGTATTTAAACATAGATTGTACATACTAACAGCATTAACTAGAGGTTTCTATTTTTGTCTTCTCCTTAAAAGGATCTATCAAACCGTTAGCATCTCTCAGAATATGGGAACTGACTCTTATAATTAAATGCTTGAGTTGCTCAGTTTTTACTTCTTAATTTTTTATTTTGTTTTTCAAGATCAGATTTCATGTCACCAAGCTAAGATGTGATTTAGCTAATAGCTATTCCAGAAAAAAAAAAAGAAAAAAAAAAAGACATGCTACTTTCACATGTGCACATATGACATTTAAGGAAGAGTGTGTAATAAAAATCTTGTGAAAACAGTGATGTTAATTCTGTACAATTCCTTATTCTCAATATTTCCTTTGCTATGAAAATTCAAAGCACTTTTCAGTTTATTTCATTTTCATAATGATTCCTTTGAGAGTTAGGTCTTGATCAACCTCACCTTCATCCCTGAGAAGGTGATGGAGCAGCTCATCTTAAAGACCATTTCTGCGCATATGAAGGAAGAAAGGGTGATCAGGAGTACTCAACATGGATTTACCAAGGGGAAGCCTTCTACAATGGGATGACTTGGCTGGATAGATGAGAGAAAAGCAGTTGGATGGTGTCTACCTTGACTTCAGCAAGGCTTTCAACACAGTCTCTCATAATATCCTCATGGGGAAGCTCAGACAGTGGAGATTAGGTGAGCAGACAGTGACGTGGATTGAGAACTGGTCAGATGGCAGAGCTCAGAAGGTGGTGATAAATGGGGCCAAGTCTAGTTGGAGGCCTGTGGCCAGTGGTGTCCCCCAGGGATCAGTGCTGGGCCCAGTGCTGTTCAACTTGTTCATCAATTTCTTGGACAAGGGCACAGAGTGCACCCTGAGAAAGTTTGTGGATGACATCAGAGTGGAGTGGCTGACACTCCAGAGGACTGTGCTGCCATCCAGAGAGACCTGGACATATTGGAGATTTGGGAAGAGAGGAACCTCATGAGGTTCAACAAAGACAAGTGCAGGGTGCTGCCCCTGGGGAGGAATAAGCCCAGGCACAAGGACAGATTAGGGACTGACCTGCTGGAAATTAGCTCCGCGGAGAGGGATTTGGGAGTCCTGGTTGACAACAGGTTAACCATGAGACAGCAGTGTGCCCTCGTGGCCAAGAAGGCCAATGGGATCCTGGCCTGTATCAGGAAGAGCATTGCCAGCAGGTCAAGGGAGGGGAGTCCTGCCCCTCTGCTCAACTCTGGTGAGGCCACACCTAGAGCACTGGGTGCAGTTCTGGGCTCCCTGGTACAGGAGGAACGTGGAGCTTCTAGAGAGGGTCCAGCAATGAGCAACAAAGATGATTAAGGGACTGGAGCATCTACAGTATGAGGAGAGGTTAAATGAGCTGGGCCTGTTTAGCCTGGAAAAATGAAGAGAAGGGATCTGATGAATATATGCAAATACCTGAGGCGAGAATGTAGGGAGGGTCAGGCCAATCTCTTCTCAGTGGTGACCAGTGATAGGACAAAGGGTAATGACCATAAATCAAAACACAGGCAGTTCCACCTCCATGTGAGGAAAAACTTCTTTGCTGTGACAGTCACAGAGCCCTGGCACAGGCTGCCCAGAGAGGTTGTGGAGTCTCCTTCTCTGGAAATCTTCCAAACCCACCTGGTTACCACCATGTGCCCCGTGCTTTAGGGGTCCCTGCTGGAGCAGGGCTGAGGTTGGACTAGATTATCTCTAGAGGTCCCTTCCAATCTTAACCATTCTGTGATTCTGGAAATAGTAGCACACATGAGCCTATCAGTTCCATTTGTTTCCATCTTTTTTTCATCTTTGCTATGAAATTACTCATATTGTTAACACAAAACATAGAGTATGTCCAGATCACATAGCAAAGGTTTAATACAAGTTAGAAAGGAAAAAAAAAAAAAAAAGCTTTCTTTTGGAGAGATATTAAAATGCTGCTGTCTTCACTGCTGTCCAAGGATTACAATAAAAGTGTTTATAATAAACTATTGAGACTAACAAACTGTAAGGATTAACAATGCATTAGGGGCTGAGTTTGCAATAAACATCCATCATCCTCCTTCCCAGTTATATCAAAAGGCTTTCCTGTTTCTTCCTGCACTGCACACTTGCACATGCATACATTTGTACACCCAGACTATTTCTGCTGCAAGAATGCTCAAATTCAGAACAGAGCAGGTAGACACAAAATCTTGCAGGAATAGGAGTTACGAGGCGAGGACTCCTGTACGCGCTCGGGACCCAGCCCAGCAGCCCAACTCTGTAACTTGTCGGACAAACTCAGAGAAGAGTATTTTCATGGGAGCAGATGATTATGGCTTACAGATTTCCTAGCTGCTGTATTTAATGGCTATGTTGGACTTAGACCACATACTTCTCAAATCTGTTCTGGTAGTAACACTCTTAATTATAAGAATTTTTTTTTTTTTTGAAGAGGGGAGTAAATTGCACAGAATATTCCTTTTCTCTATGTCTTTAATTATTACCTGATCAAATCTTCTCAATTCAAAATTTAATTTTTTTTTGTTTTTGTTGATTAGAGTGGATTGAAATGCTTCACATTTTCTTTTTCTTCACTATCTTGTCATAAAAATTGTCCCTCATCCTAGTCCCACAGATTCATTATTTTCCTGGACAAGGGAAAAACAGATACAGTATTTAGACTCAAAGGCAAGTGGAACCAACAGTTTTCTTTTTAAACAAGGTCAGGACTTCATCTTTGCCTTGTTCCTACTGAATCCTTCCTTAGCACATTGCTGAGTAATGAATCATGTCGTCTGAAATACTGGACTAGTATCACATTCTAAAATATACCGATTTTTTTCAGAAAAAAAAAAGTGCCATTGGAACTTCCTAAGCTGTTACACTTACTTTGATTTCTTTCTAACAAAACGTATAGTGTCATCACACTATCTCAAGAAGTAATGGTAACTCTTATTAGCTATCTAGAGTTACAGTAGTTACTGCTTGAACTAAGATTGGGCAAAGATTAGCTAGGATTCAAATGTGAGACAGACAGGATTGCAAATCTAAGCCTTGTGAAGTCATGAGTCTCAAGCTGAAGTCTCTAATACATATTTAGCAATGCAATACAAGTCATAATTAAGCCTTTCTAAAGGGACACAGTGGAAAGAATACTGCAAATCATGTATTTAACAAACAGATTTGATTAGCTTTTCCCTTTCTCACTAAATTATGTAAAGCTATGAAAGCTAATGAGTATGGTTATCTTTTTATATATGTATTTTGTTTGGAAACATTGCAAGAAATTTAAAAAAAAAGACAATACACCTTTAAAATTGAAGAAGTAAAAAGATGTATAAAAATCTGTTATTTACTTATTACCTCTTAGCAATATCTTGAGAGACCTTTCAGACTACTGAATTATTAATTGCATAGGAACTGCAAAGAACCCATTTTATTATTCATTCGAAAGTCCATAACTTCTCCTACTAAGGCATTTCAGCTTATTGGGTCAAGGCTTATACTGCGAAACTTTTCCTTATGGATCACTGACCTGGCAGACCACAGTGATCTTACAGGTCAATGTCAATGTATTATGGCTCGTTATTCCTATCTCTATGGAAAAACACTACCGTGTCCAGGCACAGAAGCAGTGATTTTATCTGGCCACTTCCTTCAACTATTTAAACTACATCTCAGCTACAGTTATATTTTCTCAGTTCATTACCGAAGGATTCCACAGTAAGATCCTTTATAAGTCAAATATGGCATTGCTACAACTAACGACAATATAAGAACAATGATTTATTTGTAGGAGCAAAGCCAAAAAAATGCTGCTTTTGAAACAATAGAAACAAGAGTCTGCTTATCTAAGTCCATACAAAGCAGTCCTGTCTATCTTAGTCATTGTTGTTAGAGGTTAAGCAAATGTGACTTGGTCCTATGAATTACTTGAATAAAGAGTTTAACAGACAAGGAACGCATTTTCTACCATCCACAGCAGACAGTTGTTGCCATTTCCTAAACGTGTCACTAATATAGCCGTGGTAGGACCAGGGTAACTGTTTACTCACATCCCTTCATGATTTTATAAGGAAAGAGTTACTAAATATGAGGCCTTTGTATAGCTTTCTCCTCCTCCTTTCTTGCACTGTCACAAATTACCAGATGCAAGACACTTTTTAGCAGAACCTGGGATCTTCTTTGTCAGCCATGTCTGACTAGCAGAGATGTATCTTTGCAGAGTGTAGCCTTGTTTCTCAGTCCTGCAAATATTAGGACAGCTTCCAGCCCCTTGTTAAACACTTTACAAATGAACTGGCCTAGAAAACACGCATGCATAGCCGTTATATGTATACTCTCCAAGTGCAAGTATGTATACAGCTATGTCCTCTATGAATTCTGCTGTTTTCTATTTGAGAAATGATGCTTGTATTTCCTTTTAATTTCCTTACCTGCACAAGATCATTCCTCAATACTGGCACATATTTAAAAAAAAAAAAATTAAGCAGCATCATAAATCATTCAGCAAACACCCCAGCTCTATTCATAGCCATACATATGTTGCCAGTGATACAGATAAATATAGAGTCATAGAAATATACACACAGACTTTGAGAAAATATGCCTCTAGACAGAAACATATTGTACATATGCAAATAACTGTCTGGCACTGAAGCTTTGCCCTTTAGTATTCACTTAACTGCATCTCTTTTCTACCCCTGCTCCCTCTCATTTTTCCATCTGTTTATTTTTTTTTTCAAATCTTCACTTAAGAATACGGTATAACCTCTCAAAAATCAAGAAATATGGCCCTGCAAATATAACTGCCAGGTGTAACATATGATATTTTTTTGTGAGAGGAAAAAAAAGGTATAAAGGAGGTTACATTCAGATTTTCTTACAAAGGTTACAGGAAATGGGTTTTATCCATTTTGTCTGAGCAATGTTCATTCCTGGTTAGATTTCAAGACTGGTTGCTATACTTTAAAGAAATTGTATAATCCAGGCCTTGCCATCAGCTTTTTTAATTTATTTCCCTGAAATGACAGGCCTGGCAAAGGCAGGCTAGCCTCTCAGATGTCTGGATTACACTGTAGCTATGGAAACAGGTGTTAAAGTGCTATGAATTTCAAGTTACACTGATATTCTGCACATCACGTTCTGTCCTGATGACATGTTATTTTACATGCTGACCAATATAACAGCATCAATCTTCCTGATTTATCAGAGACTATCATGCAAGAGGCTTTCCTTGATGAACTTGGAGACTTTACCCCAGATTCCACATTCTGCATACTTTTGTGCACATATGTGCTAAAACACACATAAATGAGAACAGTACCTGCCATCACACACTTTTCAAAGTCTCCCGGTCAAGGCAGACAGGAGCCAGAAGTTGTTTTGTAAGAGTTTTTCTGGTTTAGGGAGTCTTCACCTGGTTTCTTTGTCAGAGTAGACCAGTTATTTGTCACAGAGGCCGTCAGTCCTGGGGTAGACACATTGCAGTTCTTGATCAGTATGGATAAGAATATATATTAAAAAAAAAAAGTGGAGGGAAGAGAACCTAAAACAAATAAATGCCTGCTGCTATTGTACCGAATTGCCTGCTGTATCAGTGAGTATCTCCCTGCCTCCCAACATGTTTTTTTCAGCCACAGTGCCTAGGACCAAGCAGATGGGCTCCTGTTGTCCTGTATCAAATTGGACTGAAAAAGGGGTATCCCATACCGCTTCTCTCTCTCAGCACAAAATCTAAGAGCAATAAATAGTTTCTGTATAATTTTGTCTGGAAGAACAGTTGCACAAGTTAAAAGTTAAATAAACAGCTACAGTATTCTCCCCTCATCCTGAACTATCTCATTTTTAACCCTCCTATGTTATTACTGAACCTTTCCCTGACAATCACGTGGTTTTGGTGAAGGGAAGATGCTGCCCATCTGTAAGGACATTCATTCCCCAAGCAGCCCTGCACCAACTTCCTTCTCTTCAGGACCTGCCTCTACTGCCACTGTGGCCCTTATTCTAAAGAATACTTTACTACTTTTCCTGCATTTATTCTTTCTTGCAATACAATGATGAAGCAGGATATGTCACTGAACAATACCCTCCCTCCCTCCTCAAGTTTTTGTTGACTCAAAATTATTTTTCTTATCGTTAATCTTTTTTATGATTGTTTCGTTTTGTTTTGTTTTAACCTAAGAGTGGGGAGGACTCTTTAAAAACTATTCCTTTTTTTTTATTATGATGAAGAAATAATGGCCCTGAACAATTTGAGAAATCTGAAGCTAATGCTATGGAATTATAAAATTATTTTGGTCCAACTGAAGAAAAGCGTGTTAGGTACAAGGTACCAAAACAGGCCAGTAACATTATCAGTTCAAACTGATAATCCCGTGACCAAAAGAAAATCCCAAAAAACCTTGTAGAGCTATGAACAAGCATGTCACTTTATGTAACTTCCAAGAATTTATATTGTTTTTGAGCAAAGTCCTTCCAAAACAACTATAGTAACTGTTTTCTATAAACTCAAATGTGAATAAAATAGAGGTAGATATTTGCAAGGTGGATGCATCTTCACAAAGAACTGATATCAGACCAGCCTTTGATATATGGAATAGCATGACTATTACATGAAAATATTTCCAGTTATTTGTGATCTTGAATTGATTTCAGTGTAGACAGAAAAGTCTCTGCATACCAACAGAAGACTTCTGAGTCTATTAGCTCTTTGAGTAAAATGTTTTATAGATGAAAAGCAGAAAGAATTACTTCGCAGATACAGAAGTGTATGCTGGCACTTCTTCTGGCACAAAGGTAAGGTGGGGATATGCATTGTATTTATCCCTATAATTTCAAAACAGATAGAATATCACTTAGAAGCAGAAAGAGAGAAAAAATAAGTTGGTGTATCTTGTCCATGTAGGCAACTCCATATATACAAATTAAAGACGCGATGCTTGAATATCACTGTCATTGATATTATGAATCACATTTTCCATGTTAGATGAAAGACATTTTGATGTCTTCCTTGTTTCACCTCCCTTTTAAAATCACTCTAATTTTTCACTAACTGGTACATGCACCTTAGTACAACAGAAAAAATATTCAAGGCTTCTTCATTGCATAAACTAAAACAGAGCTTGTGAATCACAAGTTTCTAGCAGTCACAGCTTTGTCTGATGACATCTGTGAACTCTCTAGGCTAATGATATTGTTTTATTCTTCTACTATTCAAATTTCTTAAAAAGTATTATCCACATGACTCAGCAGGGACTGCTCTGACAGATCATAGCGGGATCGTGAATTTAAAGGCCAGTTCAGTTTGGAGATTTTTTTCCTTCCTCCGAGGTCTTAAGAGCTGATCTTTCAAAGATTTCTCTGGGCGGACAAAAGATCTTAGATCCACTGCCTCTATGGCAACTGAAGTCTTAAAAAGCATTCATTTGCTATAGATGTAATCCATCTGAATGGCACTTTTTGCATTTTTATATCAAATCAGACCCTTCCCCAAGGAAAACCTGATCCTGTTAGGTCCAGTCAAAATAACTACACCACATGACACATGGTTTGCTCCAGTAATCCCCCATTAATCAGACTGCACTCTTTTCAGACGCAGGTCCCAGAGACTAATGAACGGATCATTAAATCTGCTGTGCAATCAATCCCCCAGAGTTTGCCCATTCTTTGCCACATCACTTGCTTAAGGAGGTGTTCTGCTTAATGGCAAAAGCAGAAATGATAAGCTCAGGAGCAGATGAAGCAAACAAATAATCTGCTTTTTAAAAATCCTCTCTGCAAGTATTTGACAACAAGATGAAGAAGGTGAGGGAAAAAAAAAATTTAAAAAAAGAATAATTTTGAAAACTGTGTCATAAACAGGTTTAACTTCTTTTTAAAGAGCAGTTATTCGATCTCCTTCAAACTCTCACACCCATTCCCTGCAGGAAACTAGAGCTGCCCGTCTGGGTTGTGAGACATCTAACACACACCCGAAGTGTTAAGTATCACTGGCTCCTGCACAGAAAATGTCATCGTTCTCACCTCCCAGTTGGCATCTTTAAATAGCTCACTTTATTTATGGTGTACATAGTGTTAATGTCCTTCAGTTGCTCTGTTTTCAAGGATGGAAAAGCAGTTGCTAAGCATTTCTAAATGACAGCCCCAGGGTTCATTAAAAATATGGCAAACATTTGCTAAGCTTATTAAGTGCAATTTTTGTGTGTGTGTGTATCAGATTCCTCCTCTGCATGTTATGCGTGACCAAACATCTATTAACCCTAATCCCATTGATGAGTCTGATACATTCAAACCAGCAATTAGACAAAACAAAAGGGATATTTATTGAGAGACTCATAAATGGGCTTTCATATTGGTCTAAGCTGTTGCAAAATGACAGTTTAATTCCCTTCTGTTAATCCCCACCTACTAGAGTACTCCCTTTGTTTGATTATAGGTTGTCAGATTTAGGGATTCTGACTGAATCAAAATTTGAAGTAAACTAGAAATACACGATAATTACACTGGCTAGGCACTGCTGCCTACTATACAAGCAGAGTAGTTGCAACACAAGTTTTTTCTTTAAAATAAAAGGATAAAAAGAATTGGCTACTTACATAAATAAAGGTACAGATTATCTCCGTTTAAATTCAAAAAATCTTTTCTGGTTTCCTATGATGTAACAACTTTTGATACTATTACCTTCTAAACACAGTTCTACTAGAAACATGAGGTTTTCTAGGCAATCACAGAGGAGGTATTTCACTTTTCCTAAACTGAATGTCCTTCCTAGCCCACAGTCATGCTGTTCTGGCATGTCTTTTTTCTCTGTGAAGCACAGACATTCCTATACTATAAAAGTTGCAAAATATTTGCACTGTGAACTGTCAGGTAGGTAGTCCTAAGTATATTGCATAGAAAAACTCAAAAATATATGTCAATAAAACAGCTGCCTGTTTATTAAGTGGTGCTTACGACAGTGTCGTGAGGCCTGTCAGGAGTGTTGAAGGATGCAGGAACTGATGCTGAGGTAAAAAGCCTGAATTAGGCTGCTGTGAATTGGTGACGAGGGAACGTCATTTATGCTGTGACAGACTGACATTATGAAGTTTCCACAGCACAAAGACAGAGCTTTGCAAGTGAGAACTTTTCTCCTTTACATAATATAAGACAAAAGCAAGAAAATGTTCTTGAAGTTTGTCAGAAAAAGGCTTGTTTTCTCCTTTAGAGATTTCTCTTGTTTGGTAGAATTTTACACTTATATCAAAGATCATTAATAAAGTTAAATCATTCCTAAATAATCTAGTTTGCAAGGAATATCACTACTAATCAATGACTTCTAAAATGTGCAGACAAACTTCAGGGGAAATATATGCACTCAGTAAAATTTTTTTAATGAATTATACTAAATCCTATTCATCCAGGAAGAATTTAGTTCCTCAGCTCAGAAGAGGAATAATTATTTACAAAGAAAACATTTGTTTGTATATAGAAATGCATACAGATATAGAGCGAATCCATTTTTTTCAATTGTGTCTAACAATACCTAAAATAAACTTTTCTCTCTGTTACATCAATAAGAAGAAACATAGTTCACTGACCTCTCAAATACACTTCTTCAAGATGCAACACTACCAAGTAGTCCTTTCCCCCCAGGTACTCCTTTAAATCTACTAGTGCATACTATGGACTCAAAAACTTCCATCTGTACAATTAATCAAAAGCCATATAATGAAAAAAGACATGTTTCTCTTAGCGGCTTTATTTTATTAAAATCACAGATTTATCTGTTCTCCAAAGACCATAGGTTGGTCTCCTGAACTCTTTCCAATAAATTGCTGATTCTCTTTTTTTCAGTAGAAATTGCATGTAATTATTTCAGTAGCCTATGTTGAGTAAACATTATAAAAATTTATTACACAGCACAAACAGTGTGCTGAGAGACCTAGAGATCAGCACAGACAGACTTCTCGGTGCTGAAGCATATGTGTGCTCAAATGTAAAGCCTTAAAGAAATATATTTTAGCTTCCTCAAAAAAAAATCCAGTCTCATAGTGCCCCATTTAATAAGTTAGCAGGAAGGTATGATAGTGTGAAGAAAAAAATATTCTGTGTTTTTTAATATCTAAAATCATTAACACACAGTGAGCATTAATGCACAGTCCTGTGGAAGAAGAGCACACAGGCATTTATATACTCTTATGATGAAACAGTAAAAAGTAGATAGCTCATTAAAAACAAAACTGGAAAGAGTTCCTTCTTGAACACATAGAAGAAATACTACTGAAATAATCATGAAAAGCAGTAAACCCTTACAGATAATTTAAAACTCAAAACCATGTTTCCTCATTGCTTTTTATTAAGGATTTTGTTAATAACCTTTTTATAGCATTACTTGGCCAAAGCTTTAAAAGTTGCCCATGTATGTCCATGTATTTCTTTATCAGTTACTGAAGTGTACACAGACATAAACACATTACATTTACATGCAGGCAAGTAAAAATGAAGACATTTGGGACTGCAGATGGTGAAGTTGATGCTATTTTCTACCCTTGCATGCAAATGCTCCAGGTCCACTACGCAGGTAAGTTTGTCTTTGACATAACCAGACATCACAACAGAAGGAGAAACATCATCAATACCCAGGAAAAGAGTTGCCAAGGGTGTTTAAGGTCTCAAAGGCCAAGGAATTATATTTTTATGTACTTTAGTTTTAATCCTTCCTGAGTTTCAAAAACAAGAGGTGAAACCTGAAATTTCACAGAGTGCTTTTTATTGTCTTCATATGCTGAAGATTATACCTTAGGTAGAAGTTTCAAGCTGAAGTAAATTACTTACTGTGTAGATTATTGCAAGGTAATAAAGTGTACATGTAAGATCAGGTAAGCAATCCCAGAAACAGAAAGCATAATTACTGTTAAGAGTTTGTATTGCAGTTTAAATGTCTCACAAACTAAACTACAAATTCTATGCTATGTTTTATTACTTTTGTTTCTTTTTTTTAAACTAACTCAGATTTGAGTAGCCACACATACATACACACACACACACAAAATGTCATAGAAAATGACCTAATTGCAAATTCAAATGACAAAATAACATCTGTACTGCTTTAAACAAGGCATTTTTCAGATCATTTACCTGTGCAGCAAAGTGATGATGCTAGCATGGCACATCTAGAGGCAAGTTGTGCTCCCAAACACTATTCACTTCAAGACAAAGAACAAGAATGATACGAGGCTTCAAAACAAGAAATAAAAGAACACGGACAATTTTTCTATACAGAAATTCCCTTTCAACCTACCCTTTAGACACTTTGCCCTTTAGGCAAAATAATTGAGGAATTAAAACAAAAAGCAGATTCTTCGTCTGTCTTTACCATGACAGATCTCACAATTTCAGATGCCTAATTTGCCAAAAGCACACAGAGTCAATACAGCAACTAACTAGCTCACTTGCTGGACATGACAAACAACAAGTTGACCTAAATTAAATAAGAATTTGCCATGATGCTCTCCCAAAAGGAAAAGACTTATATGACCAAATGAAGCAGAAGATATCTTTCCCAAATCATCATACTTCTCTTAATCTCTTAATCTGATTTATAATAAACTTGTGAGGCCAAGGTGACTGAATCCTGAACTACAAAAAAAAAATTTACAACAGATAAAGCTCAAGAAAACATTTTTATAGTTATATTTTCTCCCAGTTATCATATTTTAACAGTTAGAAAAACATTTTTTGATTGTTGGCTGTGGCAGGGAGAGTTTGAAGCCTCTCATCTCGCTGCTTTTTTTCCTTGTTTTTCTTTTTTTAAATTACTTCTCTAGAAACATTTGTTGTGGGCATGGGCTGAAGTGCCCGACCACATTTAGATATCCCTTACGATTTACGCTGCCTTTAGATCCTCACCAAATTGCCTATATAGGCATCTTTATAGGTACAGCTGGAATCTAGATACTGAAGGTATTTCATTGCAGACAGCTTCTTCTCAGAACTAAGAAAAAATATGGAAAAGATATGGAGTCCCCTTCTACTGAAGATTCTATTTTTTTCCAAATTTTTTTGTGAATTTTCTTTCAAATATCTAAATTATCTGAGACATTATTCCAATTCCTAATCTTCCAAGTGAAATAGCATTATAAAAACAAGCAGGAATCTGTTCAAATGGTTTTCACACAAACGGAAGTGTTGGGACTTCTTTTAGCTATACATTAAGGTTGTCCTTAAATTCTGCAGTTGGTTTGAACATCAGCTTCTGGATTTCTATATTCAAAGAATATAGAATAAGAATATTCTTATAGAATAAGAATATTCTATATTCAAAGTGTTCACTACTAGACTATTATGTGCCTTCCTTCCTTAGGAAAACCTTCCCATTTGATGTAACATGTTTCATGCTTTCATATAACCTTTTTTAAAAAAGTTTTAAATTAACAAGAGGTGGCCTGGTACCAAGTGGGATTTCTGTTTTGAAGGTCAGTATTGGGAACACTGCAAGGCTATGAGACCATGTTCGTAAATATAACTCTCCTGTTAGGCAACGGGTGAATTTTAACATTTCAATATAATTCATAAAGGATAAACATTAAAAAGAAAAAGAAAAATGAAAAGAAAGTAAAAGATCCACTTTCAAATTAGAAGTTTCACCATTGCTTTTTGCTCTGATATGATATGGCCCCTGTTGTATCTCAACATTGACAAGTGGGTCAACCACCATCTACATTGCAGCTACTCACAGTATTTTTTTTAATGTGCATGCAATTCATTTTTTCTATAAAAACAAGTATCTTTCCTTTTCCTTTTTTTTAACAACAACAAAAAAGTAAAAGAGCAAAAGATTACCTAATCAATAATGAATTGCATTTATGAAATGCTGAAATACCTTTTAACTTTCTGTAATATCTTACATTAAGGCCTGCATAACTTTTCCTTTAACATATTTTTTCTGTCATTTTTCCTCAGTGAGACAGTTTGTATAGAAATGTTTGAAATTCTCCTTGACATTAACACAATATAAACTGCTTTTCATAGCACCTTTCACACAGTGCTACTTGTCTCAAGGCACTTTATGATCCCATAGAAAAAAAAAATCTATTTCACTGGTTTACTAAGATGCATTCTGGGCATGTTGGTCTTTAATTACATGAAGGAGTTAAGATTTACATTTTTTTCTATTTCCAAAGAAAGGTGCAGTTTAGAAAAGAAATATAAGAGCAGAAAATAGACTCTTTAAAAATGCAGATTTAGACACTCAATATGAAGATTAAACAAATGGCCTTTTAAGAGTAAATCTGCAAATGGATATCCTGCTTATTTATATATGACAAAAAATAAACAAAATAAAATACAACACTGAGATAGGTGTCATCCAACAAATGTTAAGATTTAAATCCCAACTTTTGAAATAACATCTTTTGTGAACTGTACGTGTGGAAATAATATGTTAGAAAAGAAGGAAAAAAATAGGATTTATTTGCAATGTTGTACTGCCAGTGGTGTGGCAGAAACAAAATATCTACATTAAAGACACGATGCTCTTTGCCAGCCACACAAGCAGGCTCTAAACCCTTCAGGCACAGCCGTTTAGGCTGGGCTGGCAGGTTTTCCTCTGGCTCCGTGGAAGCAGTGCTAGTGCGGGTACCCTTCAGCTGGTGGAGTATCTAATTTAAATGCAGATCCCATTACAATGGAACAGCAAGCCTCTAGATCCTGACCGTGTTGGCATTTGCGCCTGAGAAAGATGGAACAAAATGGTCCACAAAGGTCCCATTCACATTAAATCGTCTCCTGATGAAATCGCCGGTGGCTTGTTAGTCAGTGAGCTACGCGGCGGGAAGCGCGCAGCCCAACACAGTGCGCTGACCAGGGTGGATCAGACCACCACTGATAAAGACCCTGGCAAGGTGCCGCGGAGTCTCTAGATAATCTGTCTGACTTCATAAAATAAAAATAACGACGACGACAACAACAACAACAAAACAGCAGAACAGCTCTCCAGCACAGTCACTGTGCGTACACAGTCATAACAGTCAAGTCTTACAGCATGGACAGCTGAGGTCAAATTTTACTCGGAAGTGCGCACACGGAGAGTTGCACATTAACAACCAGTCCCTGTTCCCGTTAATGGGATTTGCGCACCCTGCTTTGAAAATGTAGCCCTTAAGGCTGCAGTATCTTTAGCATACCAAATAGCTGTTACAAACAGTCAGGAAGACTGAATATGCAATTAAATAGCTGCGTTCTCTGAATCAATAAGAATTGATTCAAAAAAACCCACTTGGACTTAATCTATTATGGTCATGCAGAGTTGGTGCTCCTTCTAAGTGGCATTATGAAATCTGGCCTGAGCTCTTACTTCTGTGCACACATAAACATCTTTCAAAACAGGGAAAATATGCAAAGTCTGTCCTCCAAGGTAGAGAAAAATAACAAAAACGTCATGACTCAAGTGATATGGTATTGAAGTATATGGGATCCGTTTGTTGACCTTGGTCAGTGCTTCTCTAGGAGCCACCACACTGTTCCACCAGGAGCATCTTCTGCCTAAAAGCTTATTAAACCAAATGCCCCGTTCCCTGAGATGCACATAGCACATGGGCTGTTCAAGTGAGGTTCAGACCTCTCCTGTAGGTCTAACAGGCATGAAACTATCAGCAAAATAAAGTATGCTGTCATTTCACCTGAAACAAAGCCAAATACACAGAACATAAGACACCAAAATTTTTCAGTTTTACCTCAGTATACAACCATTGTTTTATGAGACTGAAAGGAAGCAGTTCTGTTCTCTAAATGAAATCAAAGCATTCAAAGAAAATCCCAAATATGCCTCTTTTCTTCTAGGGCAGGGATGGGGAAAGCAGGTGTATTTCTTTCTTCAAGAAAGTTACTAAAAATGTTATATTTCACTATATGCCCTGTAATTTTCTTTTATCTGTGCTGGTAGTGATTTAACTACTGATTAGAGAGATTAGTGAACTATCTAGTGAATTAACTGCCCCTAAACCAGCACGGAACAATAGAACAGGCCAATATCCAGGAAAAAAAATATAATGAAAATATTTTAGAAGTAAATAAAGTTACATCTGTAAAATTAAAACATAAGAAAATAAGGACCTATCAGTCTTCAGAATATCTCTGAGTTCTCTCAATAAAACCAGTCACACACAGGAATTCCTGAACCTGAAAGTTTGGACTTTTTCTATTTTTGGGTTGAGACCCAGCACATGCTTGGCCCAGGGAAGGAAAGATTTGCAGCCAGTGGCTGCACTGAGCCCAGATCAGTCCTCACGGTGGTGGTGAGAGCAAGAGGCCATCTCCCAAGAGGAGTTTCTTCCTGTGGTTCAGCAAGTCACCAGGAACGATCACGATCACAATCACAATGGGAAGCACTCGCTGTCCAGCACCAGAACTGCCCTTTGAGACCTGGTGTGCAGGACTTACCTACCCGTCAGTCGGGTTTCACAGGCACTGCGATGCATTTGCTGAACTGGGGCCACAAAGTTAATTAAAGGAAAAAGTACTCTGTGATTCTAGCCTTTTTTTACTTCTTTATTTGGGTAATGGTGGAAGATCAGGTTTAGGAGGCAAACGACATCTTTTCTTTTTCTGTGAAAGTATTCCAGTATTTAAAGCCTTTCTTCAGTTACCTGCCAGAACTCAGGATTTCACTGCTTGAGATTCCATCCTTATTTATTCTCTACAGCAAAACGATCCTATAAAGAGAAATTCATGCTTATTTTCTATAACAAAGGAGAACTGCTCATCCAATCCACTCCGATTTTTAAATAGAAAACAAGAAAAATGTCAGACTCAAGGCTTCATCCAAGACCAAATCTTAAGTTATTAGAAGTCGCTCTAATAGCTTTTTCACTTGGCAACTGCATTGGAGAATCCTAATCATAGTAGAGGTCTATTACATTTATTGCGGTTGCAATTTTCAAACTGCCATTATTTAAAGCTTTGCTAGCCTCAGTGGGTTTGTCACTCTTTGACTTCACAAGCTCATATCTACAAAAGGAGTTTTAGAAAACAGGATAAATGGTTATTAATGTGTATCTTTTTACTATAACCTCTGACTTGGGGTGTCTGGTTAGGCATAGAATGATGAAACTACAAGTTGGATGTGAAATATTTGCTTTTCACTCACAAGAGTGAGACTTTCCTATATTTGTGTCAACGACAGCAGGAGTAGAACATACTAAGACAAAATAACTCTCAATATTTTTAGTATAAAAACTTTTTTTTTTTTTATTCTCAAGGAGATGCCAAATAAGGAAGCAAAAAAGAAAAGAGCTTAAAATTTAAATTTTGAATAAAGATCTTAAAATAAAATAATCTTAAGATAAAAATCTTAAAATAATCTTAAGATAAAAATCTTAAATAAAGAGAGTGACTTTTTTTTTTCTTTCTTTTTTCCTTTTCCTTAGGAGATGGAGATCTGTGCTGCATGAGCACTTACAGAGTGCACTACTGAGTTCTGTTTTCACAAAATTTGTCTGTTACATTTTTGATACAGATTTTTAATTGTTGGGTTTTCCAACATATCAAAGAAAAATAAATAAAATTTAAAGTCACTGTCTTTTGGTTTACAGTTAAATATTGCAAAATAGCCTTACCCCATACCTGGAGGTACCTGTGTGAGTATAAACTCGTATTGAATAAGCCCCAGGCCTGGGGACAGTTTGCTCTTAATTGTTACTCCTGAACAATTTATTTGGAGCTGCTGCTAAGTTTTCGCCTTGGACTGCAAGGCAGCGAGAAGGGACAAGCATCAGCATGCATGCAATAAAATATAATGGATGCACTGCTTGTAAACCCTCACATTTCCCAGTGAGCAAAACTCTCACCGTCCTTATTCAGATGAATTCTCCTTGAAGGCAATTTGTGTTTTGCAGGGCAGAGGCACCATCATACCGCAGAGATGAAGCAACTTGTGTCCCCGCTCAGAGATCACCCGATGGGAGTTTTGTCCTCAGCATGATCACCCACCCCGACTCTTGCGACACTGGGCAGAGGATGCAGAAAGATTTTCTGTGCCAAATTCCTGGCACAAGGGGGACACATGGGGTCTTATACTACCTAGAGATTGGAGTTCCTGGAAAATATTTTAAAATTATTTAACTTGATTTCCTTTTTACTTTCTTTTTTACGTTCAAGTTGTCTTGACAATTTATTCCAAGCCCAGTTATATTTGGAGCATGCCAGCATCAAGTTTGATTAAGTAATGCCCTGAGAGTACCCTGAACCAAAAATATAATTACTTGTTAATTCATAGAAAAGCAGAGAACTGGTGGACCCTAGACAGCAGTGTGAGTAAGCATCATTCCTACTCAAAGGAATGAGATTGACAAAAACCAGATATGGAAATGGATGGGAAAGGATGGCTCAGAGCAGAACTGCCCCAACACTATTCTGGACATCGGGAGCTCTTGGGGAGAGTGGAGCCAGCAGCAATTTTGGCATTCAAGAGGAGTCTCACAATCAGCAGCTGGGATTGACAGAGACGTTTGTGGTTTCTATAGCACATAGGCTTTCCCATCCCACTGCTCAGCATTCCTGCCTTGTGCCAGGTCTAGCCTCCTCACCAGACGTTCTCTTCCCCTTTCACTAACTTCAGTATTTTTGACATATTTAGGCTTACTTTGGCTTCTTTCTCTGCACCTTTTTCAAAGACTTACTGCACAGAGTCCTTACTGTTGGTAACTAGAGAAGATATATCCTAAGCCTTAGAAACATATTGGATATTATCTCATTGGATATTACTTACACTTTGAGGGACTAGATCTCCACTGAAGAATGGGCATAAAGATTATGATTTCAGATGGGTAATATTTTATAATCAAGAGTGTGTAAAACAGAGTATGTGGGGCATATTTGCTTATTTCCTCTTAAAAAATATATAAAAAAGCTTACAAAATTTTACACTGAATTAACAATCAGCATTTTTAAGTACATAAATGGATATTTTAATTTCAAATAAAAAATGATGAATTTGCTAAGACCATATTTTAAGATGAAGTACCTGCCTTATGTCATAATAGCCATTACTTCCAGGCAGTCCCATCCTTTTTCTCTAGCTACATCTTATCTGGCAAGTTTCAAGGGCTCTTCCTTGTGCCTTGTGGCTGCAGAGCATCCTCCCAGCAGGCCCTTCCCCGCAAGCTCCAGGTGTTTCATGCATGTAAGAGATGGAAGTGCTACCAGTGTCTGATTAACAACCTCCTGGCAACAAAAGCACGATGAAGGCAAATGTTTTGCCTCAGCAGGATTTTCCTGGTGATGGTGTAATTGCTTTCATGAACAATAAAGTCACAGAGTCAAAGAGACGCTCAGGCAGCTGGCAAGAATAAAGTATTTTACAGTTTCACAATTACTTTCCTTATTTTTCAGTGCCTGCAAGAAGTACTCTCTGCTAAGCGAGCCTTCCTGAGACGCTGTGTGTGCTGGAATTGGTGTTGCAGGGACAGAAGAGGACAGGCTTTGCTAAACAAACTGTGACCCTAAAGAAGTATGGAGGCAACAGCTGCAAAATACTCTCTTGAGATGGCTCCCTCTCAAAGAAAGCCCTTTCACTATAACTTAGTGTTCCTGCCTACAGCACTTCACTGAGCTGCTAAACTGGAGCAATAGCTCCTAATTATCTCACCCGGATTCCTGGAGCACAAAAGAGTGGCACAGAGATAATATATACTCCAAGTCAATTAAAAGTTTGCTCTTTTTCCACTTTTTTTTCCTCAGCTTCAAAATAATCTTGACTTCATTCAGCTTGTTTATTTATGCTATAAATAAACGAGGCATATGCATCTCAAAAATAATGAACATATGTGTTTAGAAAGAAATGAGATGAAGAGAACGAAGCAAAAGTATTCAAAATAGCAGTTATTGTAAGATATACCTCATTATGTTTGCCAACTTCACAAGTCTGGGAGAGCTTCCCATTTCTACGCCCACTGGATATTCTCCAGACAGGCGATTTCAGCACATGCTCATCTGAGAGCAGCAAGCCGTCCAAAAACGCGAGGACCCATTGAGTCTCAGCATCCTCTGTCTGGTGATCCCATCAGTGAAACCCATTTGGGAAACCGCTCTTGGGTCCAAGCGCACCCCTACTTAAAATGTAGCCCAAATAGGAGAGATGGATAACCATTAACTACAGATTAGGGAAAATACAATTTCAAAAAAAATGAAATAGACCATGAAAACACTTGCTATAGACCAGGGAAGCGCAATGGGCTCAGTGGTGGCAAACTGGGGATCTGTTGTTGCTGTCACTCCTTTCCAACACAGTGGGGCAGCCACCAGGCTAGTCCTGTCTCTGCATGCTGGGAATTGTCAATTCAGCTGCTAGTTCAAAGGGCTTTGCCTTCCCAAACAGGCAATTTCTACTTGGGCACAGGAAAGGAAGGAAAGGCAAAAATGGTCCTTCTGGGAGTCCTAAATACATACAACAGTTTCCTTACACACAACCTTTCCATGTTATTTAGTTATTCTTTTAAAATAGGAGGAAATAAGTAGAACTTGAACTGATAGTATAGTTGGTATAAAATTGAATTTATATTGAAGTTTTCTCTGAGTTCATGTAGCTGCAACAAAAAAAAATAAAAAGAAAGAAACAAAAATGAAGAAACACTGTTAGATCATTGTCATTTTCCTAAATTTTTCCACTTCTTACATGTGAGACTAGTTTTCAAAGTCAGGTTAAATTAAATCTTCAGAAATGTTAAATTGCAAGAATATAATGCCATATTTTATTCCAGATTAAATAAAATACTTCTTCTGGGTGATTGTATTTCACTTAGGCTTTATTTGTTTTGTTTTTTATTTCGCCTACAATCCAAATAAACAAGTAAGTGAATTTGCATAAATCTTGAATTCACCATGACTAATCAGGTTAGCACAATGAGTTTGTGGCTACTTTCATGAAAAGTACTTAGCTAAAGAGCAGAAATTCACAGACATGGCTTGCATCTGATTTACATAAGAAAAAAAAGGTGAAACATTTTTAATATTAGTAGTAACTGCAGCCACGATTGTCTAAATCTATGAATGAGGACAGATTTACACAAGCCTTCTATTGTGACTTTCATTAGGATGTCACTTATCTCCAGCAGCTATTACGAAAAGCATTATTTATTGGAGGCCACATGGGTGGAAAAAGGGGATTTTTTACTGGTGGGTTTGATGCAGCAAGGGCTGCACCCAGGGCTGGGTGGCACCTTCCTTCTACTGCCCAAGGCTGCCCGGTGGCACCTGGCCTGGACCCCAAAAGGCTGAGGAGCTCTTGGGCTGATGCTGCCACCATTTCCCAACCCTCCCATGGCAGCTTCAGATTCAGCCTTAAATCTGTTTTTCATTAGTACAAGGGTTAACAAGAGAGGTGATCTCATTTCAGTCCTACTAAAAAGCACAATTAGGTGTATCAAGCAAGTTATATGAAGTGCTGTGGGAAACGTCTCTTCCCCTAATAGCCATGTCTATATCCACATAATCAAATTTCTGTTGAAAAATTGCATCTCCCAGTTTTCCCACTTCTTCAGGTCACCTGTTCCCACTGCCTATCCTTGCCTTAATTTCCCTTGTAATAGCTTTACACCAATGCCAGTGAATGCCCTGTAAAAGAATTATTCCTTTTGAGGACTCACGCTAATAAAATCAAGATCTGGTTAACTAGATTTAATCACGCAGATGCACTTCTTTTTTCATTGACTCTGGTATGGGCTCACTGTAGCTAATGGGGCAAAGCAGTTCAAGAAGAATCAGAATCAACATCTCTGCTCACACAGTAGTGCAAAGCGTGTCTGATTATGCTGAGAGGGCTTGTAGCCCAGGTAGGAAATTCTAGATTGTGAGCGGAATGTTATGTCTAAACATGACATGTAATTCACTGCACTTTCCTATATCTCACCTACATCTATTGTCAGGTTTTCTTTCCCCTTCCGCCTCCACCTCAGCCCCCTCCCACAGTTTCAACAAGGAATAAAGATACAGAAGAAGTCAAAAGGTTGAATTTTAAAGTTACAATTCTTATGCAGATACGCTCATTTGTTGAAGCTTAGCATTTAACCACAGGCCATGACTGGAATTTATTAACTCACTAAAAAATGATAGTATTAGGTCCTCAGCCATTGTGTAGTGACTGCTTGCTTAATTATCCATATCTAAGGAGTTAAAATGGAGGCTTTTGCTGATTTGTGATTCTTTCAGCTTTCAGCTAGTGTGCAGCATACTGTGTATTAACAGCACAGGTCATTGAGTACCCACTGAAAACTCACTCTGGAAGCACCTGAAGGACACATTGAACTCTTCAGAAATCTGTGTCACAATACTTCATGTGTTAAGAGAATATGTAGCACAGCGATGCATAGCGAAGGATCAGCCCGGGGTGGGCATCTAAAGTGCTCTGTCTTTCCGGTGGATGCTGGAGTGAAGCATTGTAATTTTATTCCAATTATACTCTTAGTGCCATGATGTCACAGCATAAATTTGTACTTTTGCATGCAGCTCATGCTGGTGTGATGACAGCTCTTAAAATATTGAGTGATTGTGGGCCCGTCAGCATAAAATTATTCTAACACGGTGCCTTTATTAGTGCTTCAATAAATGCCATTCTTCTTGTGTTCCAAGGTGGCATTTGCAAATGAGCTAATTTCTCGGCAGTAAAATAATTGTGTTGCATTTATTTTGCAGGGAAGGGGTGGAGGGGGGAGAAGAAAAAAGCTGTTACATAAAAGGTTCTTTTGCCATCAAAACTACATTCACCGTAGTTAGGCAAGTTTAAAAAAGAACACATTAACTAAATGACTGTACAATTATTTAAATGAGCTTGCTGCTTTATAAAGCCATAGAGGGGGATAAACACTTTTTCAAGCCATATAACAAAAGATATGACAGCCCTCTCACAAGAAATATTTCCTGAAAGTCAAGTGCAAACTATGTTTGCTGACTGATGACAGATATTTTGGGGTTCAGAAGGCATCTCTTTCAACACACTAAATCCAAACTACATGTCAACTAACCTAATTTGTGGGGTAAATGGGAGGAGAGGCTAAGGCAAAGGGGAAAGCATGTTTTAAACTGTACCTGTTTTTTTTTTACTGTGTGCATCTTAAAGAAAATTGGCAATATGGTGTAGAGAAAATGGACTATTAATAGAATCGTGCAATAATAGTGCTTAACACAATAACCTTGGATCTCCTGCTTCCTGAGTGCACACATCCCGCAGTTTGTTTGAGAAGATTTTGTGACAAGAAAAACTTCTTATTTCAAGTTTAGTTACTTTAAAAGAAGAATCGACTTCCTAAAGTGGCAGTGAGCATGTATCTCTCAGGGTTCACAAATCTGAAAGCAGTTCAGTTACTAAAAATACTTAGTTTTAAGCCAATTGTTTAAAAAGATCCTACTGTGAACTTCTTTGAGCCAATTATTCCCTGAGCTAAACCATATTAACTCTTGTCAAAGCCACAAGT
The DNA here is from genome assembly GCA_003342815.1 of Eudromia elegans. NCBI lineage: Eukaryota > Metazoa > Chordata > Aves > Tinamiformes > Tinamidae > Eudromia > Eudromia elegans. Next base: position 3,007,543 of record PTEX01000087.1, on the reverse strand, counting down.
CTTTCCCCCACTTTTCTTTCTCTTTCACCTCCAAATTACAAAATGTATTAAACTTACAATTTATCCAAAGACAATAGAATTTATTTTTAAAGAAAGGATAAAAGGACTTGAAAATATCGTACTGGTAAGAGACTGGTATCCAACAAAATCCTTCTGAAAAAGAAAATTTTAATAATCGCACAGCTGTCTAATGGCTCTGAATTTCAAAGCTCTGAGCATTTTTTGCTCGTAGCTACTCAGAACACATCTGCAGTAAATGCACAACAAATGCTTGCTTTGATAGAATCCACCTTAAAGAAAGAACTTAATTAAATCACATTAAACCAGAAAATGAAAGTTCAACAAAGGAGAGATGTGCTTTTCTCATGATGATCCTGAAGGTGTGCATCTTTACTTACAAAATCAGGTGCTGAAGAAGGCTGGATTTAACCAAGCTTGCAACACTACTCTTTTTTTTGCTTTTGGGGAGTGGATAAAGCTTAGATGTAATCAAACACAGGGTTAAGGAAGTGATAAATAGAAGTAAAACAATGTAGCTTATTTACTGCACAACTCCAAAAGTAGAGTAAGCATTTTGTGAAGGAGCAGAGAAGTCAGATGTTATTTTTAATGTATTTCTTTACTCTGATGTTACATGAAGCTGATCTAACTACACCTAGGTATCAGAATGAATTGCATACTGCATACTACAAATACAAAAGCAAACCAATCAGGCACTTGCATTATTGTTTAAACAAATTATGAGGCTTTTGCTACTAAACCTGCAGTAATGCAGGATGATAATGACACCGCTATAAAAAATTTCACTTTCAAATGAATGTATCTGTTTAATAAGTAGCTGAAATATTCCTGCTCCTAGTAACTGTAATCTGAATGCCTACATAAGAGACAGTAATTGGCTATGTAATGGTTTCTCAAAACTGTTAATTTGAGACTGAAAGTAAAAACTTGGCTTTTAGTCTTGAAAGTCTTTTAAAATCTCAGCAAGTAGCAAAACATATAGCAATAAAGAATGACCCTTCCCGTTAAGTATAATAAAATAAAAATATACAGGTTACTATGAGATTTTTTTTTCAAATCAGTCCAAATGAACTGTCAGAGTTACTCTGTAAGAATGCTATTGCATTCCCTACACATAATATTCCCTGCACAAAAGTGAAAATATTGATGACTTAAATGCAAGGAAGTGGATATTTAATGTCACTCAGAAATTCTATCATATCAAACTGATGAAATGATAGTCTAGTTTGCCTCTAAGATCTCAGCTTAGTGTCTTCTTGCATCATTTTTGCTGATTTGCCTCTACATTTAATAATAGTGGAACTAGGCTTATGTACAAGTGTTTAAGCACCTACTCTGATAAATTACCTGAATAGCAAGAAATAACCTTTTTATTAACCAGTGAAGAGATCAAGGTGTGATTCTCATTACCAGCCTGAGTAGACATGAGGATGGTGGAACTGGACACTGGGAGGAACAAAACAACAGCAGAACAGCTCTCAGGGGCACAAACGTTATATTAGAGAAAATTCTGATCATATTATTCATACTCTTTACAGCAAACTATTTAAAAGCAGGCAAGGGAGCATTAAGGCCATCACAGAAACAGGTAGGGGGAGTCAGTGGCTCATTGCAAAAATGGAACAAGGGACAAGGAAGAAAACTAATAGGTGGTGTACACAGTTGGCAAGGCAGAAGTATAGAAGATAAACAAAAGCACTTGTCCTTCAGTAGTCCTCCAGAACTTAAGCACAGTGTGTAGTGATGTTATGGTGAAGTAGAAGTCATGAATAATTGGGGGCTTTTTGCTTCTCAGAGAAAATAAAATAAGCATTTTTCTTGGAATTGGAAAGAGCATCTGGACAAAATTTTTTTCATATTCAATATTTTAATCAACTCATAACAAAGCATCTTGTTCTGCCTTTTTTAATTTCTTATTAACATTTAATTTGATCTCAAATTTTATTTCAAAAAACTATAACATATTTGATTCTATAAATGCTAAAGGAAGATCTTTCAACGTTTTTAGAAAAAAAGAGTCCAGTCATTATAAACTATTTGTGTCAGTATTCCTGACATGTTTTCACTGGACTTGAATCTGTAGGTTTTGGTAAATAAGCTATCCCACCGAAAAATTTATGCAGCTGTGGTTTGTAATGACATGTTTCTTTAGCAGAATAAACACAAGATGAGGAGGAGGAATCCACAACTACCAGTTTTGAATATTATTCGACTGGCACCAGCATAGTCTTTTTTTCCAATAGCATGAGAATACATATATATATATGCGTTTTAAGTGTTCAGATTCAAGCCTAAGGATTACTGAAATTATAGACCCCACCTTAAAGATATTCTCAAGACATTACAGGAAACTATGAAAGAATATGCCTGGTCTATCGACTTAGCTCTTTCGGACTAGAGAAGAGAAGGCTGAGAGGGGATCTAATCAAAATGTATAAATATCTGAGGTATGATTGTAGGGAGGAGGGGACTAAACCGTTCTTGGTAGCGGCCAGTGACAAGGCAAGGGGTAACGGGTACAAATTGAAACCCAGGCAGTTCCATCTCCATGTGAGGAAGAACTTCTTTCTTGTGAGGGTGACAGAGCCCTGGCACAGGCTGCCCAGAGAGGCTGTGGAGTCTCCTTCTCTGGAGATCTTCCAAACCCGCCTGGATACCACCCTGTGCCCTGTGCTCTGGATGTCCCTGCTGGACCAGGGGGGCTGGATTAGATGATCTCTAGAGGTCCCTTACAACCTCAACCAATCTGTAACTGTGATTTCTCATGGCTCGAAAGGCTGGACTTTCTGCCTATACCAAGGAATGAGATACTCAGAGGTATCAAGCATACATTGCCAGCAGTGATGCCCCTGTGATTAAAAATTTTAGGACATTTTTAGGTGGCTGAAAATAATTGATGGAAGGATCTGCTAGCAAGAAAAACTTACGCAAGTCCGAGGTTCAGGAAGAACAGTGTGAAAAAGAAACTTCATGTGTGAGCCCACACGTTACACTCCTGCACTGTGGCTGGGCTACTGCTTAAAAGATAGGACTGGCCTACTGCTTAGCAATATCACTCAGCAAAAGGAAATAAAAACATCCACCCCGTTTGTTGCACTGATAGTACTAGCGTCACAGGAGACTTGGTGTGATAACCTCATGCTGGTTATCTTGCTGTAACGATTATTACCTCGCTTTGGTAGGAAAGCATAAAGTATTGTAAATAATGGAAGGATTGGCAGAAAATTGATTCTCTATCAGGTTATTGCTCTCATTTTCTCACCTGAACCTCATAGGAATCCACTAGAAACTACTCTCCTGACCTAGCAAATTTACTATTTAATAACCTACTCTGGATTTTTTCATGGAGTAGTACTGCAGATTACTCACAGAGCTGCTCAACTTAATAGAACAGCAAGAGTCCCCAGGCTCTGGATCTCAAAGACAAAAGAACAGGAGTCACTGAGAAACATACATTTAAGACTGTTACTTACAGCCAGTAAGTTGGACTGGCATGGCAAGTGACGGCTCATCCTGACTGCACAGTTTAGACACACCATCTTGGCAGACATAGTTAAATAAACAAATAATCATGACAGTCATAATGGACCATAGCATTTATTTAAGGCTCAGTTTTCATTCACTAATTCTATGCAGGGCAGTACATGCTATATATGCTGAAATTTCACAGCCAAGAATAAAGAGATCCCTGCCCTTTCGATCCTTCAGACCAAACATTTAAAAATGCAGCTAAACTGCAAAGAGCATTGTGCAGAATTAAAGCTGAAGGAGAAATATGGATCAGCAGCAGAGACAGAAGAAACTGCCTACTAATTCTCCAGCGAAACCCTTTGATGTGCTAACTCAGCACCCGCTTCAGCCCTATGTCTGGAGCATTTCTCTTCCCCTACCTGCCACGTGCCCTCTGCCTTCTTTTTCAAATTCCTCCTAAAATGTACCTCTTCGTGCAGCTTTTCCTCCTTAGCTTAAATCAGGAGTAATAAGCCCTGCACGCTGCCTTTCCTGAACTATTGTCCCATGTTTTGCTGTGAATTTCTCATCTGTCGTTCAGACAGTAGCTTTTCAGGTACAGCATGCATCTTGTAAATTTATGGTGCTGCATGTGTGTTTAATGCTAATAATGTGCAGTGACAGGGCAGGGCAGATTCATAAGCAATGCCCTGAAAAAGAGGCTGCTATTGAATTCATAATCTGGCACTTCATATTCACAAGAGAGGAAAAAGCTGTCATCTCGAAGTGGGAGATCTGCTATAAAAGGAACCTTTATTTGCACTAATGGTTAACAGGAATTCATACACCTCACTTCATTATCACTTCCACGTAGTAGTGACTATTTCCTAATGTTCCTCATACATTAAAGATGTTGTTTAAGTCCATTTGACTTCTGTTTGTTTAAAAAAAAAAAAAAAGGGTTCCCAAATAAAAATAAATTAGACTCAAGGAATACGAACATAACATCCACACACTCCTGCTCATCAAACTTCACAGTGCAGGGAAAAAAAAAACCCACCGTATAAGGTAATATGAGGTAGATGTGTGCCTCAGTGACACTTAAGAAAGAGCATCTGAGACAGGCGTGGAGGGAGCAAGGCAAGGAAGCAGAGTGTGGGGTGGCTTGAACACCATGAACACTTGGGAACTGGTGTCTTGGAAGAGAGAAGCAAGTCTTCATCAGAGAAAGGAAAATGGACCAGTAGGAAAAATAACCTGTTTGCAAAAAGTGTTGAGAGAGGAAGTAAGATTTTCAAGGCAGATATTTAAATGTTGGTCTGGCGAGCAGGGTGCCACTAGCAAAGCCTTGTTGTCCTCACTCATTTAGCAGGGGAGCAGCACCCTGGCATCCAGAATAGCTTAAGAGAGGAGGTCTCCGTTAACCCAGGGCCACATATACCACAGGCAAAGTTTACCTGGGGATTGGAGCATGTGAGATTTAGATTGAAAAATACGATCAGTTTCTCTGTGCTCCTCACCACTGCAGCTGCACCACCTGAGCATGACCAGGCTGGCTCAGCGGGCCTGGAGGGATCATACAGGGATCACCCTGCCTTTGGGCTCCATCAGCTGTCTCCTTGCTGCTGGGTGATGGCTGCCGTGGAGAACTTGCAGGAGAAACCCTTAAATCTTTCTTTTCTCAGCCCCCTCACTTGTCAAGGAGCCACAGGGATCCCATGATAGAGATTGCCCTTGGAGAAAGCAGTGGCCTCAAGTGAAATTACTCTTTTATTTCCTTTTTTTAACCCCTTTCCTAATAACCTGTATTCTGGAGTAATCAAATCACAGCTGACTGATATTTTTGTGCTGTGCGATGGTGCCAGCTTACAGAAACATGTCTTCATATACAGCTTTTTCTTCCTTTCAGACTGGAACTTTAATCTGGCATAAAGTTAAAGCAGTTCTTGCATTCACAGCCATTTTTTTTCCTTCCCTCAAGATCAAGATAATAATATGAACACTTAAACTGAGTCAAGCTGAGGACAGTAATTCCAGTGTGTGGTCAATTGATCGGCATCACTCATCCACCTACATCATAGAGATCCCAGATGAACTTATTATTCCCATTGCATACCACACCTTTCCTAATGCTTATGCAAGGCTAACAAGAACAACTGAGGGAAAAAGTACAAAAGGCAATAAGATATTGTAACAAAATAGGAATAAAAGAAATTGTTTGCTGAGCTAAATACCTTAATTTACCCATTTCTCCCAAACTTTTGATATACTCTGTAGCATTTCCTTCTGCCTTTATTTTGATTACTGTAGTAGTCAAAAAGAATCCACAGTTAAGAACAGAAACTATCTGCTGTTTGCTACCTGAAAGGTGACTGACATGAAGACACTATTCTCTTGGCTGTTGGCTCTCTCACTCTAATATGGATAATGAATATTTGTGATGGATGAGCACTATGTCAAATCCCCACTATGAATGATATATCCTTCATGCAATGTATGTAGTACATCTCTCAGTCTCAGCTGAACATGAGAGTAAAACATGTTTTCAAAATGTTTCCTCTGAGAAATATATTTATTTAGAAGGATTAGCACCACAATTAAACTCTAAAGAAAACAGCCATCCTGGACCACCTTGTTAGCCACATTCAACCTTGTGCAGTGGGTCCGGACAGGTCTAGAGCTTATTTCCATACTTACAAAATATGTCAATAATCAGAGTGTTTAAAAACATATCCTTTACTCAGAATTCTCCATCTTTTCAAAAGCAAATAAAATTTTGTCAATAGGCAAGTGTACTGCAAGGCAAAGGACATATTTTTAAAGGTACTGACAGTACTGCCCCTACTCTAAATGAACAAATTGTCAAACAGTGTTTTTGTGATTAAAAGAAAAAAAAAGAAAAAAAATGTAAAAATCGATGCAAAGAGGTAAAAAAAAAATTAAACTAATATTTTTGCACCAGACAATAATCTTATACCTATACTTCTGAGGCAAAAGTAGTAGGAAATATTCTCCAAAAGAAGGAATATCTCTGATAACATCAAATTTTATGACTCTCACATGAGCTTGTAATATCCTATATCCAACCACTCAGATTGCTACAGTCTACCATCTCTGTGTCAATTAAGATGAAAACTAAAGGAAATATCTGAAGGAAATATCTAAGTGAGAAAAAACAGTTGAAATGAAAGATGCTTTTCTGCTGGGGACCTACAGGTACTAAAGCTGTGTCAACACAGGCTTTGGCTCTTCCTCTGGCATGACCACAGCTGTGCTAAGTTCTAGCCCAGGCCTAGTGTCCCTCTAAGAGCAGTTCATGTCTTCCAGTTCGGCACAACTAGCCTCTAATCCTCCAATATAACCAGAAGTAGTTTAAAATGCATGAGCATAGCTGAAGAATGGGGTAAGAAAAGTGCATCTATGCAGGAGAGCAGAAGTCATAACAGAAATGTCTTTCAATAGGAGCTATCAGTCTTTCCTGGGCTGGAAGTTTGGAGTGGACCAATGAAACGCTCTGTGAGCAGGAAAAAAACACATCAGTCAGCAGAGAGGGACTTGGATGTATCCCAGCCGATAAAACAGGTCTCTTTAAATGAAGGAAAGCTCTGAGATATGTTTTAGAGCATGTTTAAGATCTGCGATAGAATAAGTCTGCAACACTAGCCAAGGGAGGCCTATAGTTTGAAATATAAATCAAACAAGGGCCTTCTGACATCCTAACTCTCTTATTTTGAAAAATAAATGGAGATAAAAGGGATCCGGTTTATTGCATGTGGTAGCAACTATAGGCATTTTTACTGCTGCAAATTCGATATGAAACTTTTATGACCCTTTTCACACTGAGGGACATTTTTTCAAGACAGTGGTAAGGAATTAACCACACAGTTTCAGCTAACGTCAGTGGCAGCTGGGCAACTGCTAGTAATTTCCAGATATTTCAGAGCAGAAGTTCCCTCTGCGGGACCAGTCTCCAAGTGCAAGAGACCACAGAATAAACCAGTTCCTTTTAAATTGTGCCAGAGCAGAAAATGCTGATTTGTTTTCCTCTTTTCATGAAAGAGACTTCTCTCAGAAAGTGATAGAAAGGAGTGAAGGCTACTCAGCAGTGCATTTTCCTGCTCATTTGAGACTAACCATCTTATATAGCCTAGAAAACGCTATTTCAGAAAGGCTACTGAAAGCTAATCCAGCGCAGATGCAGCAATGTAATATCCTCCTAATAGCACAAATGCAAAATTGAGGTGCAGAATCAAAGTCGACCAAGGTCACAAAAAGCTTGTGCTACTCCTTCGTTCCAATGAAAAGCACCCACCAGAGCCAGTGCAACCTCCTGAGTGCCTTTTTTCCTATAAGGAACAGCATCTTGGGTGTTTCCTTTACAAGAAGCAGGCTTTCACCAGGACACCTTTTTCTTCTTCCAACCCCCACTTCTTCTCTCATGGAAATTTACTCTGGCTTTTTGATTTAAGCACTACAGAATCTGTGGGTAATATAGATACAGAAATATGATGCATTGACTGTCCTATCACTAAAATGACCATGTAAGAACTAGCAATAGGTCAATAATTTGAGCTTCCTAAGAATAAAAGTGGATCTCTTATCTGTTATAAAAATAGACAGCGGATGTTCTTGAATAGTATTGTTCTGCTATTAGAAAACCCATTCTATATGTAAGAGAAATCCATCATTCTTCTCTCAGGCATGTATGGATGTATGAGGTCATTGCTGCCAGTAAAAGATAAACAACGTGTATGTAGACAGACTGGCCTTTTTCTGGAAACTACCTATTGTGCCTAGGCGTTTAGGTTAAGTAATATGACAGTACTTTTTGAACAACTTTATTACTTTACCCAGGTTTAATTTTCTGAATAAGGAAATAAGAAACCAAGCTGCAAAAGTAAATTGTGTCTTTGAATTCCTCTTAGTTCTTTTTTGAGCAAGGAGAAAAAAAAAATCTTCAGTGCTGTATAAGGTAATAGTTGTAGTTAGCAGCTGACCTAGACACATATTCCTAAATTAAGTGAAAATAAGCTATTATTGAGAGTCATCACACAGTGCTAACAAGTAGCTGAAATCTGGTTTTTTCTTCTCTGAGAAAGGGTAATTTTCTGACCATGTCAGACACTTTGGCGTATTCTATTTTTTGCTTCAGTATTATACTCATGGAGGCTGAAATGAAAATCTGCTTAGAATTTACAAAACAGAAGTCATAATTCTTATAATTCATCTTTTACTTACTATGCTAAGTAAATTAATGCATTTGGAATATTATAAAATACCCTAGCAGCATTTGGTGTAGCAAAATTTGCACAGCATTTCATATTCAGGACTGTTCAGTTTGTTGTAAGAGTTATTAAAAAAAGAGAGATTTCTTGCAGACATGGTCACAGGTAAGTAGGTAGTAGGTAAATGAGAGGCAAATAGAGAGGGTGCTACAGAATTCAACCAAATAAGGATGTGCTCCTGTAAGTATAAGCAATCAGGTAGAACATCTTTAAGAAGCTACTGTCCCTTATTTGAGGCATAGTAAGTGATTTGAGTGTCCATTAGAGAAAAACTGATGATTTAAGGCAAACAATTTTACTTTGCAATTTCAGTAGATTAGAAACACAGTCATACATATTCAACCATATATCAGGATTGGAGAGACTAACTTCCTAGGAGAGATCTAGAGGTCTACAATATGTATTTTGTTTTTTTTCAGTCCTGTGACTGTTTATGCCCTCATAGAGGGATAAAAAAGTGTAATGAGTAGAAGAGCTTTCTATTTCCTTTGTGTTATTTTTCCTCATATTGTTTTTAGCATTTTTTTCCTACCAGCTTATTTTTAACACATCCATGACCTCATCATGGGAAAAAGACTGCATGGTTGTACTTCTCTGGGAAAGGGTATAGCTTAAAAAACTCTTATTAACAGTTACTTGAAAGCAGTGTTGAACTGCACTCTAAACTTTTCCCCCCAGGCCTGAATATAGCATTCCAGTACATCCCGCAGGAAATGAAATTGCATTTCTTGCCTCTCTGATTTCTTCACTCCCTGAAAGGTGGGTAGGCTGCCTCATGGTGGAGCAGGACCGCAGACGCTGTGTCACAGCACCCGCCTGAAGAGAAGCAATTTGGGAGACAGAGTAAACTTTTGCCCAAAAGCAAGCTTTTCATGCAGAAAATCTCTGCTTTCAGGGTATGTGATGCCTCCTGGACCCAGCAAAGTCTGAGCAGTGAGTTCAGGGTGAAGAGGCTATTTGCTGGCAGTTTGGCAATGATGTTTGCTAAAAGAGCACTTTCCACTCCCTGAGCGCTGTGAGGAGGCTCCCTTATGGCCTTCTCCAGAAAAAGGGCACAAATATCCACTTACAGCTATCTGGGAACCAAGCACATTTCTGGAGTGAAAGAGTAGAGTGCACCTGGGATTTTATCTGGGCTAAAATAGTGTGAGTCAAGCCTTGATGAAGCAAAGCCTCCATCCTGTCATTTTGCACCCACCTCTTATTTTATCCTGTTTGAGTGGAGGGGTTATGGCTGAAATGTGTTGTCTCCCACTATTATCAGCTCTCTGCTGGAGTATTTCACTAAACCATCTTAATTGCTAAAAGCTTGCATTTCGATCCCTCATAAATACTGCCTAAAATCAATTCGTTGTCAGGCAACAGCTGCACTACGGCTGGATCCCAGAAAAAAATGGTTAATTCTGAAATATGCTAATAGCTTCAGCCGTCAACTGAAAGATTTAATAATCAAAATTTTAATTTACTCCCATTCCCCCTCAAAAAAAGTTTAAGATAGGTTAACCTGTCAAGAGCAGCATCACTACTGATCCAGCCGAGGCAGAGAAGGGGTTGTATATCCTCATTAATACCATAATTGGCATCTGGAATCTGTTCAAAAATTCTGATTTACTTTGTAACAGAGGATTATGGCTGAATTTGGAGTTCTTTATGGTCTGCAGAGCCTTGTGAAATTCAAATATAAAAACTGTCAGTTAAACATTTCATGAAAAGCCCTACCTTATACTAATCCAAAGAAACAGGAACAAGTGCTTGAGGGGATGAAAATCCACAATATTGGCAGCTAACTGCTTACAGAAACATTAACATTCCTGGGCAGGGTCGCTCTGTGAGCTTCTAAAGTAACTTGGGAGCTAGCAGGATTCAGTTCTTAACAGACTTCCAACACACGGGAAAAAAACAGTCAGTGAGAAGCCTCTAGTATTTATGAATTATTAATGTTAACGTTCTCTCTCTCTTCTTTTTTTCTCTTAGTTTTGCTTTTGTGTGCATGTTCAACTGAGTAATTCAATAGACTGATGGAGACATGAATAGGTATGCTAACTAGCACCAGGGCTAACCTTTAAAGTTCATTAAACCTGTCAGCTTTCAATGAAATATTTTCATTTTACTTTTTTTGAACTGGAACACAAACATTATTTGTATACTTGGTGCCAGCAGAGATGCCCCCAGGAATCAGCTCTTAAGGTTTTTGGTTTGGTTTTGTTTTAATGCAGAGAACATGTTCAAGAAAGGTGTCAGTTTTACAATCCTCATTTACAGTCCCTGTCATGAGAATGTGTTCATGTTGTGCCAGTAGCTTCTCTCAATTCTCATTACAATCATTGTCATCCAAACAAGGCATAGGGATTTGAATATCTCACACTTTCGCTCTCTGAAACAATAAGATTTATGGAGAGAAAGAAAGGAAGAGAAAGAGAAATGAGGACTTGAGATGTTACACCTATTTGCAGGCTGGAAGTGGAAGGAAAATTTGCTAAATTTCTCATTGAAGGCAGCTGTGAAACCCAAGTACTTGAACCTAGAATGTAAAGAGTTGCCAGTATTATTCCTGTTTTGTTAAGTAATAAACCAAAGTAGGAGGGGATGGGGGGAAGGAAGGAGAGGGAGAGTATGGTCAGGGGATAGAGCTGATGATGTAATAGGAGTAAAGTTACAAAGTCAAGATCAAAATCTAGCTTCTGGTAGGAGATAACTTATCCTTTTCCTTTTTTTCTTTTTAATTTTATTTCTTCTTCATCCTTTTTGATTACTGTTGCATAAAAAACAGACCCAAATCTCTCCAAAGATCATCACTAAAATTTCTTTGAGTGGATCCTACCAATATAAATTAACAATCTCATTCAAGTCTCAAGGTCACTCAGTGCTGTGATGGTCTCACATTCATCTGTTTTGATAAAACCCGCACCCAACTCAAACCGCAATCACAAACAATCTTAGTATAACTCTTGGATGGAAGCCTGAATGTTTATTGAAAACTCATTGTTTTAGTTAGGTCTGCATAGAGCTGTTTGGACTTGAGCATGTGGTACATGATTATGACATAATAATCTTGTCTTTATAAAATGAAGATTTTGTCCTCAACGGCAATAACAGAAATTATGTGGATTATTTTCTATTTTCAGTAGAAATGAATATTATCTCAGCAGGGTAACTACAGTAGAAAAGTGATTTATAGTTGCTATAGTCAAATTTCCACTATCAAACTTACTTGATTGTGATCATCTTTAGGTGTAACAATCAGACCACCTAGTGCCTGGTACTGTAAAGACTTCAGACACCAGACATCAAGCAAGGATGAAGGTCAAGATTCAAGACAACAGAGAAATATAACAGACAGACTGGTGAAGCACAGTAAGCCTTCACTGACTCCCTTACAATCCAAGTGCAACTTTGCTGTTGCAATTATTGCTATCGTGCTTTCTGAGAAAATAGTTTGAAATTCAAGACCAACTTTGGCCTCTGTTGGTTTTGTATTTAGATAATTAGTCAGCATATTTTGCAGGAGGAAAAATACTGTCATTATACACTATGTGCAAAAGCCGAAGTGTCATCCTGAAAAAATTCTCTGTCTAGAAACGTGGAAGTGCAAAATATTTATCCTTTATTACACAGAAAAGGGAATTTCATTTTAAAAATACCAGAGATACCAGACATATCAGAGAAGTTATCCTCCTGGTCCGAATTCTCTTACATATGAGAAGTATTGTTTCCTAACAAAATATGTGATTTTGCTAGATGTGTGGCAGATGCTTCCAACTGTTTTCAGGTATGGGATTGTCTGACCTTCAGATTGCTAATATATGCTTAGGTTAGTTGAACAAAGATCTAGAAAATACCATCCATTCTTCAGAGACGTTTACGTCTGTCTGTATGCATGTACCATCAGTTAGCTAGTTCAGGCAGGCAAATTTACTTTTTCAAAATATTTCCTACATGAAAATATGAACAATCTAGTCCAGACTAGGACCTATTCTGACTGCACCCAACACAGGCATTTCTATCTTAGACATTAAACCTGGATATCACTATACAGATCTTCTGGACATATTCAGCTGTTTCGTGAAACTTTTCTGATTATTTAATGAATATGATTTAATCATATTTTTTGCCACCATGGGGTATCTAAGGTTATCAAACAATATTGCATCAAACTTAGCACTACCTGATTTACAATGTTTTCCAAGCAATTTTCTTTTATTTGAATTTACATTTTTGCAAATCTACATTAAAAAAAGAACAAATCAATATTTTTCAATAACTCCAACCTACTTGTATAGTAATCTTTTTAGCATCTCCAGATTGAGGCTGATTTTGTATTATTAAAGTTGCCAACAGACAAATGACAAATTGTCTTTACTCTTTCATTCAAACAGTCACACTTTACTGAAAAAATATTCTGTTCTTAGGAAGATGAATCTTCTGTAAATCCTATCATATGCCGAAAATCTAGTAAAATTTTTAAAACACCTTCTGACACCTGGTACGCGTGAGAGGTGAAGATGGAATTTACAGAATGACTAAGAACTATCACAATGCAGCATACTTTTGTACACAAGTAAAATATCATATAATGTAAATCAGATTTAAATCTAAATGCTACTATGGTTTTTATCGTTGTTATTATTTCACGGCATTAAAAGAGCCTGACAATACTTCTCAGAGGAAGGTAATTTAGTGTTCACACTTTATAAGAAAACAAACTTGGACAATGATAGAAGAAGTGGTCTGACCACAATACAAGACAATTGCAAAAATCAGGAGAATATTGAACAAGCTTAAAATCCATCTTTCCCATTTCAATCAGTTGAAGGGACTCTTTCATAATAGTCAAAGATGAAAGACACTTAAATGACTTAAATGACTTTACAAAATATAAATGGAACCTTTTAACGTGAAATGATAAGTTCTAAAGTGAGCAGGCATATGTTGATATTTTTCAAAGTTAAACAGGGGTGAAAACTGCCCTCATTCGTAAATGTTAGCTACATTTATGCATTTATGACTGATGTGTTTTTGGTTTTGATTGTTTGGTGCAAGAAGTATTTCATACATCTTTGCGCTATACCTGTATGTAAGTTTAATGATTTAGTGGTACTACCAAATGCCCACATGGGTCTCGTACTTACAGCCAGTCAAACATCTAAGTTCATTGCCAGTTCTCTAACACTACTTCAGCCACTACTTTGGCTCTTCAGAGGACACCCATATCTGTAGGAATGTGGATGAGAAGTGGGCAAGATGACATAAAAGTAACATGGAGATGTAAAGATCACTGCTATTACGGAGTGTTACAAACTGACATGGATAAATCTAGTTTCAGATATTTTCTTTCCCATACTATCGCATTTCTGGAAGTCTCCATATAATGCTAGTCACCTCCAGCTAGACAGTGTTTGCTTCTTTCAGGCCCTCACCTATGTGGAGAGGCTGGCAAGCCTATTCAACTCATCCATGAATAACATTGTCTGGAGATTCATAATTTCCCTGTTTATTTTTAAGTATATTAGTCCTTATAATAATATCTCTGAGCAAACTGCTCCTTTTCTAGCCCAATGTGAAATTATTTCCTCTTTCCTAAAAAGTTGACAAGAGATGTTAACTCAGTGAAGGATAAATTAAGGGTGGTTTTGCCAAGAGTGAAAATTTGAAATTGAAATTGGTAGTCAACTATAAAAAGTTATGAGCAATAATTTGCAGACCTCTCAATAACCTCACATAATTTCTGGATAGATGCATAGTGTCTACAATACTAAATTTGCTAGATTTCTAAATCATCATAAAACCTTAAATATAGATTTATAAGATTACACTGCATTAAGAGGAGGGCAGTGTGTAAGTAAATACAGTGTACTCAGATTGCATTGTACTTGTAATGGAAATGAACTAAAATGTTTGACTACTGAAATGCTGCCAAAATTTGAGTTATTCAAGACACATCCTATTCATTTTTATGTTAACTCTGACCTTTCTGAGGTTCATTTCAAATCAACTTATATTATTCTGATCATTAGTTTTAAGAACTGCCCACATTAAAAGATCTAAACTCATAGGCTTTCTCCACCTCTGTAGTGCATTCTTCAATACAGTTATCCCCTATGCCAATTGGTATCACCATAATTTGCAATTGTCATGAATACAACATGGATACAACAGAGAAGATGGAAAAGAGACCAAGAAGGAAGCATTCAAGCACCAAAATCTGAATGAAGCTTGGATTAGAAAACAAAATTCTTATTTCTTCCTAAAAAGAAAGCTTCACGATGATTTTCTTAAAGTTCTTGGTGCCCATAGAGCAGAGTTATGGACAGAGTAGAATAAGCAGAACAGAAGACCAGTCAGGCAAATGTAAAGATGAAGGTGGCCTGTATTGGCAAGAAGAGATTTGCTACTTGTTTCCTGAATGAAGAAGCTAAAGAAAATTTCTAAGTCTGGACCAAGAAGAAGTCAGGTGGTGCAGAAAGAAACAGAAAATTTCAGGTTAGAAGAACTCCTCAGATAAATACAGTCTCATTTAATGAGGAAAATCACCATTCTAGCTGGGACTGATATAATGAAAGGGGCAACCTTGTCTACCAAGGCTAAAAGGGCTTGTTTCATGAAAGAAGTCACGAAGATAGACTACACCAGGCTACGCTTACCTCATTCTACCTCAGCTCACTTCCCTTTGCCTCAATCATGGTTTGGTCTTTGCTTGTCCCCTGGTGATGCATGTATTGGAGGTGGCCATATTGAAGCGTGCCTAATCACTTGTTGTCCTTGTAAATGGCCCCTTGTGTAGTTTCAGTGAGACTGGTAGTTATGTTTCTGACCTGCCTCCAAGAGCAGCCTACCCAAATAATGGCTGCATTTCACTGATTAGTAAAGTGAGAAGTTAATGTTCTTTAGCTTTCTCAGAAGGACTTTCTAATATTTATTTAATTTGGACTTGTAAATTAAAAATCTCAGAGAGGTAAAGATCATAAAAATATATAATTTTATTGTAATATGTAAGTGTACAGGATGCACACAGCTAAGAATAAACATACAGTAAATGACAATACAGATGGTTTTGCACATTGACTATATGAATGTTACTCACTGTACATATTAAGGCATATTATTCAATTTGCAGATTCCTTCCAATAAGGTGGAAATTAAACAACTTCTCGATAAATGAAAATTACAAAATCACATC
The DNA here is from genome assembly GCA_003342815.1 of Eudromia elegans. Classification (NCBI taxonomy): domain Eukaryota; kingdom Metazoa; phylum Chordata; class Aves; order Tinamiformes; family Tinamidae; genus Eudromia; species Eudromia elegans. The sequence goes on along the minus strand of PTEX01000087.1, from coordinate 2,991,610 downwards.
TAATGATCCTAATGTTTTTAACCATATAGAGATCTCTCAGTAAACTAATAAATGGCAATAAAACATTGCCTAATAAGAAGAGCATAATTTATACATATTTCAGTTCTTATATTATCTTTTTCACATTCCTTTTACATAGGGCAACAAAAACCTGAAAGTACAGAGATTAATTTAGGTAACAATTACCACAATTCACAATTGCATTAGCACTTATTAAAGTTCATTGTTCTGTGGAAATTTTAATGATACATTCCTGAGTGAATAAAAGCAGATGATTAGGAATAAAATTGTTTCTATGTATGCTGACAGGACTGCTGAGCATAATTATACATTTCTAGGGCGACCTGTTTGGAGTTTACTCCATAATTTTATGTAAATTTTGAATAACTTCATTTTTTCAGGTTAAATGCTAGTATGTTGGGGTTTTTTTCAATACACAGTTGAGTTGTATGAGTACTAATGGACACATATTACAATTGACAGAATTAGCTTTAGATAAAAGTCTAAGGCATTTCAAAATGATGGACTTTTACTTCACTGTTTTTTTCCCCCATACTCCTATTATTCAACTTGCTGTCAACAATATCAATCAGCTACTGGATATTAGCTGTGTTATGTACATTCAGATCAAAATCTGATCCAAGAAAATTATGCTTTAGGGTGGGGGTTTTATTCTGTTTTTTCCCTTCTTTTCCTGATTTATTCTCCGCATGACGCAGACTTAAATCAGCTTATGCCGCTTCATGTCATACAGTTGCAGTAAGCTGTACAATGCAAAAAGGCAAGTGGAAAAAATATCAAATACTCTGAAGAAGAATGTTCAGTCAGGGTTTTACAAAATCTTCCTGTTTAGATTCACCTGGATTTTAATGAACTGTTCTGTAGAAATCCTAGGAGAACTGTGTGGTTCAGTTTTAGGTTCACTCTGCAAGGTAAAATAAAACAAACTTAAAGATATTTAGAGATTATGGACATGAAACCAATAATTGAGGGGGGAAAAAAAAGAGAGAGAAATTGTGCATCGTTTCTCCAGTTCTTTTAAAATTGCTGTCAATTTTATCATATTTTTGTTCCGTTTCCTTTAAACTAGGCTTATACCTGATGAGCATGGATTGTCACCAGTGCTGTCCAGTAAGAATACTGGACTCTCATGGGGAGAAACTTTTTAATTTTTTAAAAAATATATAATATATATGTAGTTTAAAATATATAGATATAAAATATATATCTCCATGTACCTTGTTTTGCACACTTGGTACAGCGTTTTGGGGCAGCACCAGGCAGACTTTCATCTGCAGAAGCAGATTTTACTGTGTCCACTATGTAAATGATGTTAATGTATTTCAGACCAAGCACAGCAATATTACAAAAGCTACTGTCAGGAAAATATGACTTTAAAAAGCCCTGAAATACCATACTACAAAAGGACACCATCTGAACTTTTCCCAGAAGAGCCCAAGAGGAAAGAAGATCAGTCAGTGGTTCTTTAGACCTTAGAGAAGAATGGCTTGATCAAAGTCGCTGGATGATCAGGAGGTTGCTGGGAAGTGGCCTTGTGTTGAAACTTGATTTTTTTTTGCAAGATTGTCTCACAAGTTGTAAGCCTGTGATATCTCCCAATTATGTGCTTGCCTGCTATTCACCCTTTGCTACAAATGAATCCAAGGATCTTACTTATTCCTGTAGCAAGCAAGCTGGCAAATATTTTATTTATTTATTTAACAATCTTTGGTTTGCATTATTTTTATTTTACTAGATGAGATATGAAGAAGTGAAATTAGTTTGATAAATAATATGTGTGAATGAAGAAGTGAGTGCAAAGAAAATAATGCCTACCACTGGAAAATCCATATCCTCTTAGTAAAATAATTCATAAACTTAGTCATGAGTGTAACTGCTCAGTAAAAAAGAAACTGGTTTTGCTTCCCTAAAGGATCATTTCTACTTTGTGGTATAGGGATAATCTGCATCTAAAGTTAAATGTTGACCTATAGCTTTCTCCAGAAATTAGCATCAATCCTTCTGCCACTCACAGGATCCGACAGTTTACCATCATAATCCAGAGTGCTCTCAGTCACCTGAAAACTTAAAAAAAAAAAAGAAAGAAAATTTGACCAGGTTACTAAAATTCTTCTTCAAGTAACATTGTAAATATAGGATATATGCATATAGGACAAAATTGTATATCACAGAATCATAGAATGCTTAAGGTTGGAAGTGACTTCTAGAGATAATCTAGTCCAACCCCCCGGCACAGGCGGGTTTGGAAGATCTCCAGAGAAGGAGACTCCGCAGCCTCTCTGGGCAGCCTGTTCCAGGGCTCTGGCATCATCACAGCAAAGAAGTTCTTCTTCACATGGAACTTATTTTGTTCCAATTTGTACCCACTACCCCTTCTCATATCACTGACCACTACCAATAAGAGGTTGGCCCTCTCCTCCCTATATTCATGCCTCAGATATATATTGATTAGATCCCCTCTCATCCTTCTCTTCTCTAGGCTAAATAGGACCAGCTCGTTTAACCTCTCCTCATATGGTAGGTGTTCCAGTCCCTTGATCATCTTTGTCGCTCATTGCTGGACCCTCTCTAGAAACTCCATGTCCCTCCTGTGCTGGGGAGGCCAGAACTGCACACAGTACTCCAGCTGCAGCTTCACCAGAGCTGAGTAGAGGGGCAGGTTCCCCTCCCTCGACCTGCTGGCAACGCTCCTGCTGATGCAGCCAGGATCCCATTTGCGTTCTTGACCACGAGGTCACATTGCTGACTCATGAGTACCTTGTCAGCCAGGACTCTCAAATCCCCCTCCACGGAGCTGCTTTCCAGCAGGTCAGCCCCTATTCTGCCCCTAGTCCTGGTGCCTGGGGTTATTCCTGCCCAGAGGCAGAATCCTGCTCCTGTCCTTGTTGAACCTCATGAGGTTCCTCTCTGCCCAACTCTCTATCCTGTCCAGGCCCCTCTGGATGGCAGCACAACCCTCTGGTGTATCAGCCACTCCACCCAGTCTGGTGTCATCAGCATACTTGCTCAGGGTGCACTCTGTGCCCTTGTCTAAGTAGTTGATGAACAAGTTGAACACTGGGCCCAGCACTGACCCCTGGGGAACACCACTGGTCACAGGCATCCAACTAGACTCAGCCCTGTTTATCAGCACCCTCTGAGCTCTGCCATGCAGTCATTTCTCGATCCACCTCACTGTTCACACATCCAATGCACACTTTTGGAGCTTTCTTCTAAGGATATTATAGGAGTTTGTGTCCAAAGTCTTGCTAAAGTGGAGAGAGACAACATCCACAGCTTTCCCATCACCCATCCAGCCAGTCACTCCATCATAGAAGCCCCTCAGGTTTGTCAAACACAACTTCTGCTTAGTGAATCCATGCTGAATAGTCCTAGTCACCTTCTTTTCCTTGGTATGACTAGAGGATCCCTAGGACAAGCTGTTCCATCACTTTTTAAGGGAAGCAGGTGAGGCTGACCAGCCTATAGTTTTCTGGCTCCTCCTTCTTGCACTTTTTGAAGACTGGAGTGATGTTAGCTCTCTTCCAGTCCTCAGGCACCTTCACTTCAGTTCAGTAACTGAATATGTTAAAATCATTTCTATTTCCAAAAAAAGTCTTTACAGATATGACAATCCCATGGTAGGAATTCCTAGTTAAATTTTTACTTCTGTCCCTTCTCCACTTCTCTGTTACCTCTTGCTGTGACATGCCATCTACACTGTGTTCCATAGTGTATTTTATTCAAAAGAGAAAAGCGTACTTACTAGTTTGGAGGATTTTTGATAACTTGATTTTATATTTAGTCCTGAAAGATGACATTTCTTCTTCTAATGAAAATAGTTCCCCTGTATGTCGTTTATCATGTACGTTAAATAAAACTCAAATGTTGGTCAAGCTTTTAATATTTAAAACAAATATCTTTTTGTGGACTGGTAGGCAGATGATTGGACAGTCTGAATAGAAAATGGCACATGTCAGAGGAAACAAATGTTCTTAAGATTTCAGAAGATAGATTTTAGGAGATAGAAGCTGCTATTACTATTTTGATAAATCACAGAGCAGCCAGGAGTGGCATGGTCCTCTGGCAAACACCTGGTCCTATTCCCTTGCTCAAAACAAGAGCAAGTTCCCAGGAGTTCTCTTGTCTGATGTTCAATAGCTCCAAGTTTGGAGAATCCATAACCTCTCTACATAATTTCTCCCAATGTTAAACCATCCTTACAGTTAAAAAACTATTTCTTATATTTAAATTTTCTGAGTTTCAGTTTGTACCATTGCCTTTTGACCTGTCACTGAACAGACACTGAGAAGAAGGTGACTCCCCCTGCCGTATGCCATACATCATATATTTATACACATTGATTCCCGCCAAGTCTTCTCCATTCTGAACAGGATGTTCAGTTGTCTCACATTCTCCTTATAAGCTGGATGCTCCAGTACCCTCATCATCTTTGTGACTCTTGTGACATGTCCATATCTCTCTTGAGCCTAGAACTGTATCTATCACTCCACAAGTGGAGTGAATGCTTCCCCACAGAGGGGAAGGATCAGCTCCCTTGATCTACCAGCAGTGCTCTTCCATATGCAACCCATGATACTATTGGCCCCGTTGCTGCAAGGCATGTGTTTTTTGGACTCCTAGGTCCTTCTTTATAAAGGAGCAGCTTGGCTGCCAACCTACCCTGGAGCCTGGTTTTATTCTCCACCAGGAGCAGGACTTGGCATTGTCCTTGGTTGAGCTTCATGATGTCCCTCTCCGCCCATCTCTCCAGCCTGTTAAGGTCACTCTGAATGGCACCACAGCACTCTCATGCATCAGCCACTTGCCAGTTTTGCAGCCTCTGCAGACTTGCAGGAAGTGCAGTCTGTATCATCATCCAGGTGATAGATGAAGATAAGCAGGATTGCCTGCAGTATTGATCCTGGGATACACCAGTTGCATCCAGTCTCCAGCTGGAGTTTGCACAGATGATCAAAACTAAGAGGTCCCGGCTTTGAGGAAGTTTTCAGTCCCTCTCACTATGAGGATTATGAGAGACAGTTATGAAATCCTTCATTTCAAGCAGTTTTAACCACAGTCCTGTTAATGATCTGGCACTTTTCTTGCCTTGTGCTTGTACAGTTGATTATTTCTACCTACAAATTCACGCATCATATTTTCTGACCAGTCTTCCACATCAGTAGAAATATGTTGGTGTGGTAATACTTTTAGAAGAATATGGATTTGTGGCCTATCAAAACTCACTCTTCTCTTAGCATAAGTGCAGACTGTCTTGACATGACTGCAGGCCGTGATGATTCCGCTGCGCTATAAGGACTCTGAGAATAAAGAGATAACGACCCTGAGAACGGAGCAGCCAGGACCTGGGAGTGCTGAGGCTGCAAGGACACTCAGAGCAGAGACGGAAAAATAAGAACTGTGGAGTAAGCGGAGGAGTGGGAACCAACTTCAAATGTGGGACAGAGAGAGCTCGACAAGATAAGAGCCAGAGCACCTGTAGTTTGATTAGAAGGATGTGTGCTTTTAGCCAATCATTATGTTAGTGCGCATGTGGCTTGTAAAACGTATGTAAACCGCTGCGCTTTGTAATAAAGGGGAGAATGACCATACTCACATTGAGATTCCGTCATTTATCCCGGCGCCTCTCACTCCGACATGTTGGTCTCTTCCCAACAAAACTTGCACCTCCTTTCACTAGTGTCATTTAGGCTTTGTGCATGCTACTTTTTTATTAAAACATCACGTAAGTTATCGCCATTTTATTTTCTCTCTGGATTTAAGAGCAAACCTAAGATTTGACTAGGTTTGCTGTCTACTAGGTTCAAATAGACAGAATCAAAGGCTAGTAACTCTACTTTTCTGCAGCCTGATCTAAAAATGAGAGTCAAACTCATTTTGGGAAGACAGTTAAATTACATCTTTAAAGACAAGTAAAAAGTAGGTCAGAGAGAGGGAGAGTGGGTACAGTATTACACAATGGAAGAGAATACTAATTGTAGGATGACAGCATTTTTTTTTTTCCTATGGAGAAAAGATAGCGTGCACAGTTAGAAATTTTACTTTCTTTCAAAGAGACTTAGCTCTCAATATCTTTCTTACCTCTTTATGGGATGACATTTTGACAAGATGCTACCTAAGCAAGACTTCACCAAGGCAGGAAAATTGCAGGACAATTTGTCCATAAGCTACAGCATTAGAAAAAAAAAAATAAATAAAGGAACCCTCAGAAATATTTTGATGCACTATAGTAATACCATTCCTGCTAAATGCTTCGCATCAAAGTAGAGCTGCATACACTGTCATTGCTTTCAGTCTGAGTCCATCAGCATTTCTTCTTCCTCTGCATGATTTGTATGTTTTACACCCCCAGGAGCTGAAATTTCATTCACAGAACGCCCAAAAGGAGGCTCTGAAAAGAACCAGTGGGCTTATTATGATGGATTTACCTGAAAGTGAGCTCTGCTTACGATGAACTACAAAGAAAGAGCTAAAATGCTTCAGTTCTTTGCAATAAGTGAGGCATAAAACAGGTAGAACACTGTATAGGAACATAGGGTCTTTGAAAAGATTTCAGTTACGGAAGGTTAAAAGCAGAAATTCAGTATCTCCAGTGAGTGCATGATTTTGCTCTACTTCCATCCGGTCTTAGATGCAAGAGATATGGCACAAGAGACATGGTGAAGGAGGGTCGAGGACACCATGATCTTATACGTTTAGCGACCACATACCTGCATTTAGCTAAGTGACACAGAGGGCTAACTTCCCAGGTCATAAAGGGCAAAAATTTCTCTCAAGTGTCCTTTTTTTTTAAGTTTCCTTGCAGAAAAAAAGAACAACTTCCACATCACTCTCCCTAAGTAAAACCTGATCTTTAGGGATTGTGATGCTTTGAATGAAGAAGGAAAGTGAGATATTTTATATATATTTTAAGTCAATACAGTCCTGAACACAGAACTGTGCAGGAGAATGAGAAAATATTTATGGCAACGTCACTTAGTCCAGAGAAATAATCTCATGCTTGTGTTTTATTGGATTCAGACCAAAATAGATGCAACACATCTGCGTTGTGGGGCTGTGGATATTCCATCAAACACCAAACCTCCAGTGATTTAGGGTTATTCTTTAAGGGGTCTTCCTTTCATATCTAAATTGACTGTGTAAATTTACTCAGATACTTCTGAATAGAAACCATCATGGTTGTGATGTGGAGATAGGTTTTATTGTTTTTGCCAGAAAGCTTTATGATATCCTTCTGTTGCATGATGGGTTTTCTGTCTGCCCCTGGACCAAAACTATTGATTCTGACAAATAATATTTCACAGACAGTTAGGTTGCAAAGTAAAGCAAATACTTTCTAGTATTTCAGTATGTATTTGAATAAGCAATTCATCTGAAATGCAACTATACATAGAAAACGGTGTTTGCTGACTGTAATGCATAGCACTCTGAGGGGATAGGAAAGAATAATGAGCAGAAGAGATCAAGGCAGATCACTCTATTTTTTATCAACTTCACTTTCAATGAAAGGAATCAGTTTTTCCAGTCCTTATGGAAAGAAGACCCTTGAAACATAAACATAAGCTGTTCAGAGTTGTCTGTCTGACTTTGCAAAGAGGCTGAGATGATAATTCTCAAGTAAAACTCTCACATGTCCTAACATGCTCACCTCACATGCCTTCACATGCCAACAGTGCTAACTAAGTGTTAACTAAGTGCTGACATTTCCAGTTCAGTCTTTCAAACCATGACAAGGAAGTGGGGAGTTACCAATACTGTTACCATCTTCTTGGGTGGAAGAAGTGCAAAGAACGAGGCTGTAGAGGAGAGCAGATACTGAGTTGTATTCAGTGTAATGGAGCAGCACAGAGCAAAGAAAGAGTAGCTTCAGTCTTCAAGAGCTGAGGGAGGACAGGATTGAACTTTTAAACTTTTAAGATTGGGATATATCTGAAATAACCTTCTGTGCTGCGAGGGCGATGTGCACACCACCACGTTGTACCACTGCTGCATGCCCTGCACTAGAAAATCTCATAACTATCAGTTCTTAATATGTTTCAGAGGTGTATTCTTCCATGAGCTTCTCTGTGGGAGGTGATTCACCTCTTGGCGCTTGAAGTGAAGCTACTAACACTGTTTAGTGGAGACTGCAAACATATGGTGTTTGGGGATTTGGGTTTTTGGTGTGTAGGAGGGTCAAGTTCTTTCATGACCCAGGTTTCTGTCAATTCTGGAAGGATAGTGACGATACCTGCTCTTTATTCTAGTAATACTGCCTTGCTGAAGGCATCCTGATTCATGCAAAACATAGGGAGAATATCAACAGAGCCTCTGCCAGGTCACTCTGTCTGCCTTTGGTGCCACATAGGCTTCTGGAAATCCCTTCAGTGAGAGGAGCTATGCTTTCAAGTCTGCCCAACTCAAACAGTGCTATGTTTTGTCCATCTAAAGATTATGTTATTTTAATCCTGACCCATACAGATTAAAAGTAGCAAATTCATCATCTTCATATGGGCTGATGTACATATGTGTGTTTCCTATGAGGAAATTTTATTCAGGTTAGGCTAGGACTTGACTAGTAAAAATAAACAAATAATCTAAGCAAATAGGAGTGGGTGTTATGGCTCTTTCTTTTGAGACTCACTTCACAAAGGCAGAAAGTATACTGTCAACTACACAATAAGGGAAAAAAAAGGAAAAACAAAACCAGAAAAAGCAGAAATGGAAACAATTATTAGATTTCATCAGTATGCCTCTACAACTGCCTGACCTCACTTCTGCTGTGCATCTCTCCAGCATATTATATTTTGCATTTTTATTATCAATGTTATACACAAAATATTACATGTAGTATAATTTGAGCATTCTGAAAGTACATTTGGAAAAGATGACTGTGTCTATTGAGACTCCTAGATTACTCCTATTAGGGGGTGAATGTTGTATTATTTGTCATCCAAAAGGTAATTTTCCCTAGACTTATATTAAGGTCTCATATTTTATGATAACCTCTATATTATGTTGATCTGGGCATTTTTCATGTACACATTCATTGGACAGGCACCTCCAGTGGTAGCTGCTGCAGCCTTGCAAAATTTTACTTGCTGGGGTAATCAAATATATATATATGTGTGTGTGCACGCATATGTATATAGGCAGGGAGAATAAATTTTTTGTTTCAGTTTCATCAATCATTCCAAAGGGTAGTTGAATCCATGTGCATATGCTGTAAAATTCCAGGAATTTTTTTCTGTGTGGTATATATGTAAGTGTTAATTTTTCAAACTAAGAAAGCACTATATTAGCAGAGAACCCAATTCAGGCTGGATCAAGTGTTATTATCTGGCAGATGGCTTCTAATCACAGCTCTACCTGTCCAGAACCTTTTACCAATAGTGTTCAATAGTTAAGTGCTGGAGTATTTTGATTATTGATGCAATTTGCTGATAGATTTTGTATGTAGGTGAATGGGCCTCTGTGCAAGAAGGATAACTGGATTAAAATTGGCTGTAAATTCTGCTGTACACTGGCATGGCAGGTGGGGCCACCCCACTGAAAGTGTGCATATTCCAGCTATTAGACATTAAAGAAATTTGCAAGATGTTGCATGTTGTTTAGAAATTGTTCCAAAGCTTTATAGAATAAAGGTCAGGACTTGACTCCAAAGATGAAGCTCTTGATAATTAACCTTTTGGATCCCTCTTAGGCTTCATAGAAACTTATGATCCTAATTGAAATTAAATTGAGGGAGGCAGAGAGATTCTGCTCTTGCCAAACTATAAACTGCAATAAAACACAGCAGATTTATCTGCGTGCACTAATTTCTTCTTGAGGTGCACTATGAGGAGCTGATACAGACACTAAATCAAATCCGCAGTTTTATCTGACTAGGTGAATCCTCAGCACTCCAGTCAAGAAGCAAAACAGATGCAGATCCTTTAGCCAGCAGCATACATTTCCTGTGGATAAAGGGAGCAATTTTCTGTTCCCTCGGGTGCTGCTCTACACTAGCTTTCAGTGAGCCTAACAAAAAATCCAGGCTGCTTTCACCTCAGAGAAAGAAAACACAAACAACTCTAAACAAATCAATCTAACATATCCTAAAGCCCTTAATGTGGAACAAAGTCAATTCTTTCCCTACCTTTTTTTTTTTTTTTTTAATTTTACATAATAAAATCTACTATTCCAATCGGCCCCAATATGTCAGAAACCAGAAAGTGTAAATGCACTCATTCATATAAATTGAATGATAATCGAAAATAAGCAGAAGGGGGGGATAAATTTATCAAACTTGTGAGAATATTCTAGGAAAAAGGGAATTTCCTGAGGTAACTGTCCTTGACCTGGCTCTTTAATTGAGTGAAATTTCATCACTTTATCTAATATCATGCTTCATGCTCCAGGCTCCCAGCAATTCTATTTTAGTGTGGTCTAATGGGCAGCTGACACATCCACTCAGCACCAGGCTGCATAATATGTGCTGACACACTGTGTGGTGAGCACCCTATTGAGAGCTGTTTATTTGTGCCTGGCAAGGAAAAATTCCATCCAGTAAAACCTCTTCATAACAATTTCGGTCTCAGTTTTCGGGGCCTCCGTGGACCTGGTGTTTCAAGAGGTTTGGAGGCCCCTGATGGGGAGTGCAGTTACTTATTTGGGTGGCTGTACATTATCTGACTTTAGGTGAGAGGTTGTGAAAGCACTGGTTATGGTTGTCTGAAACCTGAATCGAGACAGTGTAATGAAGAGTGTCATTCCAACTGCTTTGCAGGCAGCTCTTTGCAGAGCCCCTGATTCAATTTGATATTCGGAGGTTAACGCACTGTATTGGGACCGAAAATAGGAATGCACACGAAAAGCTTTTATATTTATTCAGTTCAGTAGGCATGGCAAACTCATCAACAGCTATTTGTACACTGTAGGCATGGTGGGACTTACTTTGATGTTCTGATTTATGCTTGCTATTTTCCTGTGGTAAAGTAGACACAGACTCAAAGAACAAAATAAATAAAATAAAAGCCAGATGTGGGTCTCATTAATAATAGCAAAGAGCATTACCATAAACAAAACAACACAAGAAAATAAAAGAATGAGACCATCACAGAGATTTTGGCCCTTGAACCTTAGGCAGAAATCCAATTCACTACACAAAGAATGTATTTTCTATAAATTAAAAATTTCAAGATATTAGGAAGTTTCATTAAGCAGTTCTAGATATTAGATATTAAGCTACAGAGAAATAATATGTCAAATAACTTCTATATGCACATATAGATAATAAAAGGACGCATTCACACACACCAGCAATATAGAACTTGTGTCTTTTCAACCCATCTATGCCAGAAATTGTACAAAAATTACACATGCAGTGTGGATGTATACTGCATATGTACATGTACACAGCTAGCAGGAAATGTGATTTGGCCTTCACAATGCTACCAAAATAACCTCATCTTTTTCAGGATCTTACTTTAGAATATTCAAAATCAAGTCTTTTATATTTCTATAATCGTTTATTGGTGAGGAAATCACTAGAAAAATTATGAAATAGGAAAACAAATCAAGATTTTTAGGCAAAATAAACTTACAGACATCAGTTAACTTCAAAAATGATGTCTATACATTTATAGAATCAGAATTATTGGGTTTAAAAGCTTGGCTATTTCACTAGAGAGTTTGCAAATAGCATAATTTGCTCTTGTTCTGACCTGAAACTCTGAAAAGGGCGAAATTATTTCAACACAGAATATATATCTGCGTTTAGCTCTGCCTAGAGATTCTTGATGAAAAATCTGTGTACATTAATAATACTTCAGAATTGCAGTTAGCAAGGAAATGAATAGAGAAATGTTGTTCCTTTTTTTCTTTTTAGCAGAGAAAATGAAACTCTGAAGAACCAGGCAAATTGGTGTGTTTCAGATATTATCGGCTTCGGATTCATTGTTATCTGTGCAGGATTTTGTTTGTTGTGCATAAGTAAACGTCTCCTTGAATTACTTTACTTTAAATCCTTTTCTTCCTGCCCAATGAAAAATGGAAGCCAAGAAAAACATTTGTCCCTACATGGAGTTTGTCCCAATTTCCTCTATCATCTCCCTTATTTCTAAGTAACAATTTTGTAAAAACAGGATATTACATGACTGAAGTCTCAGTTGAATAAATAAATAAATACATGCATACATACAGATATATCATTTGATAGCCAAATGTTTGGTATGTGCACTCAGTAAATATGTACTCATTTGCCTGTGCACACATCCACACTCATATGCAGATATTTACCTACCTATGTGTAAACAGACAAACACACATACAAGCACAAATGCCTCCATTACGGAAAAGCAAAATGAATCTCCTCAAAATGAGAAGGAACAAGAGATGCATCAGTGTCCATCCCTACAGCAACCTTGACTTTTCCATCTTGTAGAGCCTGGAAACAATATTTTCAGTGGGTGAAAACACCTGTCAGACTCTCCCACAGAATGGACAGGGTGCACGGCAGACTGATAACACCAACAAGAACCCAAGCTGCCTAATCCCTGGAGATTTTACCTACGTAGTCTTCCTTGGAGATTAATATACCTTCATGCTTTGAATTTTACTTGTCCTTCAGCTGTGGCAGGATGTTCAGGGGAACTTGAGGAAGGAAGACCCGGGTTTGAAACAAGCAATTGCTTCATAACTATTCAGCCTTTTGCCGAGCTACCTGATCAAATCCTACCTTAGAGAAGACATGCAAAGAAATGTTTAGAACATTTCTCAGTAACTTTGCTCTAGGGTAAGGTTACATTTGTTTTAGATTTCTTCAGCTGTAAATGTGAGTCACAGCACGCTGCTTCCTTCAGCTAGATAATGTATTGATCTTTGCCACTCAGCCAGACTACGCATTTAGCAGCAAATTCCAGGTTTCAAGGTAAAGCACAGCAATTATGCTCATGTGGTGTGATTTTTGGAGGACAAGGTAGTATGAAAGATCTTTTAATGAGCTTGGAGAGGGAAGGAGGAGCTCAGAAAAAGGAAGGGAGCTAAGGATCTGCTGCAGTTCAGCAGCAGCTCTATTTATGCACAGCATCCTACTAAAATCTGTAAGCCATTTACCCAAAAAACAAATAAAGAAACACATATATATATGTATAGAATAAGACTCAGACCAAAAAAACAGATCCTCCACTTGAATGCACATCTCCTCACACACATGGAACCAGCACAAAAAGAAAAAAGAAAAAAAGAGAAAAAAAAAAAAAGAGTGTGAAAAAAATTAAGCATTTTTTAATAAAAAATTGCATGTCAGAGAAAGGGTGAATACAATAGCATTAATACATTTCTCCTCCTCTTGAATTTTAAGTAAATCTAGTAATTTAAAATGTGTTACATAAATCAGTTTTCTGATGCCTGCTTACCCCTGAAGTTGCAATATTTCTCAAGCCTTTCCTATGGAAGTTATGACCAACATATGTTTTGTAGTCTAAGTGCCTGGATTCCAGTAATGACGAGCCACTTGGGTTATTTGTAGTTGCATCCATTTTACCCAAGAGCAATTAACAAGGCGAAACCTCTGAATGATGCAAGCAGGATCTTCCTCAAAGAACACACAGTTTAACGAGGGCCAGTGAAAAATTCATTCATTTGGTGTTGAAAGCATGTTTCATAGCAACACTCACATATTGTGTTGCTTGTGCTGTTCAGCTAACTAATTCCATAAATAATGAATTTAAATTACACATTAATTAATGAAGCCTAGGGTTCAATGTGGAATCAATAACAATCTTTTCTCTGTAATGCTTTAGGTTAAGATCCCCAAATAAACATTTAATTTGGATTTTCATAAGGGAGTTCCTGTGTGTATACCAAATGATTATTAAATGCTTTTACAGTACAAGAGATTAGCTATTTAATAGATAGAAATCTATTAAATAGATTTTAATACCAATATCCATTTCTCTCAGTTTTAATTTTAATATCCCTTTCAAGGCACTAAATTTAACTTATAGGAGCTGTGTTAATACATTTCACTTGGTATGTAATTGTGAATAGCTGTTTACTGTATGGTTAACAGCAGCCTTATGTGCACAGGGCTCTGTGGATAACCATGGTGGCTGTGCAGGAGCAGAAGCGCACGCAGAAGTCCCGAGCACTCACACGACCACTTCTCTCTGGAATCTGTGAGGAGACAAGCCTGGTGATGGTCCTCAGCCCTGTCCACTTGGGCTTTTGCTGCTGGGCTGCACAGGAAGAAATAGAAGCCTAGCACAAGGCCACGCTGTGGCAGAGCACAAGCAGAGTCATTTCATGGGTCATTCATTGCATTTGTGCCTCTCTGCTCAATGCAAGAGTCTCTGAGCACCAGGACAGCCATCCACTTGAAAAAGAGAAAGGAAATGGAAAAGGAAATGGAAAAGGAAATGGAAAAGGAAATGAAAAAGGGAAGGGAAGGGAAGGGAAGGGAA